>JAHIAM010021041.1:0-14155 GCA_021605205.1 Aegilops longissima | reverse complement strand
TGGTGTTACCTTAGGACCTTGGCCATGAAGCATCTTCCAATTCCTTCATTTGGTGATTCAAATATGTCGAGGAGTTGGTTGACACAAGTGCTAAACCGCAACACCTTCATCTTGAGTGTTTCGGTGGAGTGATAGCTTCCGAGTGATTGTCGGAGTCGGAGCCGGATACCCATTCACCAACATGAGCTTGATGTCTTCTTTTGTGTAGCTCTTGATGACTTGTCCTTCCTTTCCAATCCTTGCTTCCCGGAGGGTCTTCGCTCATAACGATCATCTCTACCTCTCTCTTGGTGGTGATTTTCTTCTACTTCTTCGGGAGAATCTTCTTTTTGTAGGGTGCCGACACTCATTGAATAGTGTCCGGTCTCCCACAATTGTAGCAATTGCCCTCGACTAGAAGATCTTTTGTCATTGTAGGACCTTGACTTGAGCTTTTTTTGCTTCTACTCTTGTAGAATTTGTTGAAGTTCTTCACCATTAACTCAATTCTTCATTGAAGGTTTGTTTTCACTTGATATGTGGGGGTTAATGAGGCTTTGTAAGCACCACTTGACTTGTTGTGAAGTTCCTCCTTATCCTTGAGTGACATCTCATGAGCAACAATTCTTCCAATGACTTCCTTTGAGATCTTTGTAATTTGGCATCATTTGGATCAATTTCCAACCGGTATATTTTTCATCCAATGCTCTTAGGATCTTCTTGATGATGAATCCGGTCATCTCTTCACTTCCTAAGCCGCAATTTCATTTGTGATAAGAGCAAGCCTAGAGTACATTTCAAACACCTTCACCATCCTTCATTTTGAACTTGTCAAGTGACTTTGGAGCACATCCAACTTGGATTCCTTGACGGAGTCGGTACCTTCATGCATATCAATCAAAGTATCCCAAATTTTTGCATTTCAAGACGGCTGATTTTGTTGAATTCTTCGGGCACAACCTTGAAGAGGATATCAAAGCTTGAGCGTAGCAACATTTCAACTTTCCACTAGCTTCACGGTTCGTTTTCCCATCAAAGAATTCACCTTGCGCCAATAAAAATAGCCCAAACGGCGGGTTATGTCCAGAATATGCATTTTCATCTTATGCTTCCAACTAGCAAAATTAGTGCCATCAAAGTAAGGACCTCACGGTGATAATTTCCGCTAGACGCCATACTCTCCTAGGTTGTGAAACCAAGGCTATGACCACAAAAGCTATGGAATCAAAGCAAATGGAGACCAAAGCTCGATACCACTTGTAGGACCTTAATTGTCTAGAGGGGGGTGATTAGACTACTTGACCAATTAAAACATGCCCCCAATTTTAGACTTTGGGATTTTAGCTATCTTTGAACAATTCAAGCAATCATCACACAATTCAAGCAAGCATGAAAGATATATGCAGGGAAAATAAAATGCAACTTGCAAGAATGTAAAGGGAAGGGTTTGGAGAATTCAAACGAATTGGAGACAGATTTTTTGTGGGTTATAGGTGGGCTATCTACCCCAGTTGATGGAGACTTCAACCCATGTAGGGTAACGGTTGCGAGTCCACGGAGGGCTCCACCCACAAGGGTCCAGAAGAACAACCTTGTCTATCCCACCATGGCCGCCCCACGAAGGACTTGCCTCACTAGCGGTAGATCTTCAGAAGTAGGCATCTCCTTGCCCTTACAAACTCCTTGGTTCAACTCCACAATCTTGCGAGGCTCCCAAGGACACCTAGCCAATCTAGGAGACACCACCTCCAAGAAGTAACAAATGGTGTGTTGATGATGAACCTTGCTTTGTGCTTCAAATATAGTTCCCAACACTCAACCCTCTCATAGGATTTGGATCTGGTAAAGAAGATTTGAGGAAAGCAACTTGGGGAAGGCTAGAGATCAAGATTCATATGGTTGGAATGGAATATCTTGGCCTCAACACATGAGTAGGTGGTTCTCTCTAACCCGGTAAGTTGGAAGTGTAGGTTTGATGGCTCTCTCCAAATGAAGAGGAGGTGGAGGGTTATATAGCCTCCACACAAAATCAACTGCTTAACACAATTTACCAAACCTGGGCCGAATCATCAAACTCCGGACCGATTTAGTAAACCTAGTGACCGTTAGGGTTTTGTGGGATGATAGCAACCTAGGACCGATATGGTTAGGGTTAGGCATAACTAATCGTGAGACCGACAACAAATCGGGAGACCGAATTTGGTAATTAGCTAACCAGAGTTGGTCGTAAACTGGTGGGACCGATTTTCTTTCGGAGACCAAAAGTTACAAAGGGAAGAGAGTTTACATTGAATCTCTGGGAGGGACCGACTCACTTCGTTAGACCAAACGTTACAAGGGAAATAAAGAGATTATAATCCCATTCTCTGAGACCGAGATCCCATCGGTGAGACCAATTTGCCTAGGGTTTGTGGAGTGGCTAGAATCTAACTGGGCCGGATAGAAAGAATCGAGGGCCGAGTTTGATTGGGTTTAGTCATATGTGGATGTGAGAAAGTAGGGAGGGTTTTGGAGCATATCACAACACAAAGCAAAAGGCTTTAACAACACCTCATCCCTTCTTGATAGTATTGGCTTTTCCTATAGACTCAATGTGATTTGGATCACTAAAATGTAAAATGTAGGTCTTGAGCTTTTGAGCTTAGCCAACCTTTGTCCTTGATATTTGAGGGATCCACTTTCATCATCCATGCCATGCCATTCATTGAGCTTTAAATATTTGTCTTGAATAGCATTAGCTCAATGAGCTATATGTTGTTAAGAATTACCAAAACCACCTAGGATAGTTGACTTTAGAGATTGAACTGATTAGAAACCACATCAATCTTGGGCAAGTAACATACCGATGACAAAGGGAACAACGTGTTGTTGCGGTTTACCATAAAGATCTTCGAGAATATGGGGAGCCAATATGAGCATCCATGTTCCGCAGGGATTGGCCGAACATGTCTCCCATGTCTACATATTTCCAAACCCGTAGGGCCGCCCCTTAACATTCGGACGGCCCGATATGAGTTTATGTTTTTGATGTACCGGTAGGAGTCCCGGATGAGATCGGGACACAGGAGTCTCAAATGGTCGTTCAAAGATCGAATGTTGAAGGCTATATTCGACATCGGCAAGGTTCCGGTGATTCGGTATTTTTCGAGTACGGAGAGTTAGGGAATTCCGAGAAGTATTGGGGCCTTATTTGGCAATACGAATAGAGAATGGGCCACGGGAAGGAGGCCCCCTGGGTCCAAATTGAACTAGGGGGGGGCGCCCCTTGCCTTTTCCTACCCATCCCTCTTCCCTTTCTTCTCTCCTCCCGAAAGGAAAAGGGGAACTTACAGGACTTGGGAGTCCTAGTAGGACCCCCACCCCACACTTCGCCCCTAGGGCCAGCCTCCTCCTCCTACCTCTTTTATATACGAAGACCGGACACCCCAAAGGCACAACAAATACACAAGTTGATCATTGATTTACCAGTGCCCACTCCACCATAATCCACCTCTCATATCAGGGGTTAGAAGCCCTCGCTGGAGTTCATCAACACCACATCACGCCATCGTTGAAATCTCCTCAAGCTTCCCCTCGATCGGAGTTCGTGGGACGCCTCCAGCTGAACGGTGCAATCCGGGAGGTGCCGACGCTTGATACAGGATCTCGATCGTAAAACGCATTTACATCAACCGCTTCATAATGCTTCCACATTTACACGAGGGTACGTGGACAACACTCTCCTTTGCTATACATCAATGATCTTGCATGTGCGAGGAATTTTTGAAATCACCACGCCCCCAACACAATCCATCAAAGGAGTAGGGTTTACCCGCGGGCCCAATTAGGTAAAATTGTCATGTGACCCCGCCGCTGCCCCACGCCCGTTTTGGCAACGCGACATCCCTCCCCCCAACCAAAGGGGCCCTTTCCCATAGGTGGCCTGGTTTCGCGACATCTTTGGCCGCCGAAGTACGCCGCAACCAAAGGCCCACCCTTTCTTCATCGCATTTGACCGCCATCGATTATGGCGCCCAAGAGGAAGTCCTTTTCAGCAGCCGCCCACCAAAGGTCCGCCACCCGCAGCTACAATGCTACGGAATGGCGGAGGCACATGAGGATGCGGCGCCGATATGGTCGGAGCAAGCGGCGCCATCGAATTTCGGGGCGAGCAGGATCAGACACGAGGGAACGCATCCAACCCGACGCCACGCCTTGAGGTACGGGTAGGAGCTTCCGCCACCCCTTCTTCGCCGGGGCACAACCGCAGGATGGCACGGTTCGAGCGAACCGGCCCCGCCCCCTCCCGCTGGGGTGATCCCGGCGCCTTTCTTGCGATAAGCCGGGTAACCGACAACGGCCTCGGCCCTTTCGTCGGCCACCGTCATCCAGTGGGCCCCACAAAGGGGTAGATATCGCCGGCACCGCCGGTGCCGACGGACGGTCCACGCCCTTACCCATGCCGAGATGGCTACGGAGGCCATGGCCCACTGTTGCTCAGGTTCGCTGGCCGAAAGGGATGGACGAAATGTCACCATCCGTAGCCTGCTCGGGGCAAGGCGTCCAGAAGTCGCCCCACCATGGCCTCCCCAAGGCACCAATGGTCGTGTTGGGGTCGATGGAAGGGGCCACCCCATGGTGCAGCCCCTGCCACGGTAATTGCGAGTCGACAAAGATCAAAACCCCGATGACGCCTCGAAGCCTCTTCCCAACCTCGAGCATGCCCCGATCGACGATGCCCCGGGGACGCGGAGGGAAACCCCATTGTCGCTGAGCAACGCCAAGACCACCACCGAACGAGGGTAATGGTCTTACGCCGACGAAAGCCAATTGGCGGGTGCCTACCTTTCGAGGTTGGGTGCCCTGCCTTTACTGTGAGTCAAAGGGAAGTCCGCTTCCCCATCCACACGCTCGCTTTAAATACTTGAGAAGTATGATGGGAGGCTCAACAGAGGTTTCCGAGAATTCACCATTGCTGTCCAAGCTGCCAAAGAGATGGGAAGGTATTCCCAACTACTATCCTTTGGCTCAAGTCCAATGAGGTCTTGTTGATGATCCCGGAGAATCCTCTCCCATGGGTATTTTCCATGAGTTCATATCCTTTCACCGGCCCCATCAAGAACCAGGGATAGCATTTGCAGCTTCTAGGTAAAGAAGGAGAGACTTTCAAGTATTTAGAGGTTCAAGAGTCCATAGAAACATTTCAACATCCATCCGATTGTAGCTGGCTTTAGTCCAACGAAAAATGGATTCCCCAAGATGAATATATGGTTGCCCAAGAGGAAGGAGCTGTACACCCTAGTGGATAAGTGTGTCGGATGGAGGAAGGAGGAAGCCGAGAGGAGGATTGCATTAATATTGATTCAAGATGATGATGAATCCACCACCGTAAGAAGAGCAAGAAGCACAAAAGAGACGCAAGGATAAGGGGATGATCTTAAAGGATCCGCACCTAGTATGCAAGACAGCAAGGTTGAGGTCCCGCAAGGAAGCTTCAGGGCCGACCGCCAAGAAGCGCGACCCCGAGAAGGCAGGAAAGGCGATGGTAAAAGATCCATTGGACCAAGGGCCCCCAAGAGTGTTATCAGGGAGCAGCTTGTCAAGAGACAAAGGCCGATATGAGAAGGATAAGGAAAAATGTCGAATGTTTCATGTAAGGGCGGGTGGAAGCAAATCCCCTAGCAAACCTTTTCGAACAAAGGAAAACCCCCGGAGGTCAAAGGGAAGCCCGGGATGATGAGAGTGATGGAGGGATAAAGAGGAAACCAATGAGCAAGAGTTTCAGGCCCCAATGCCCTTGATGACGGGGTGCATCTCACCCCTCTCACCACCAACTCAAAAAAGGGCCGTCAATGCCGGGAACTAGCACCGAGGCCCAAACCACCAAATGGTCACGACCATCATCTTTGAAAAGAGGATCATCCCGACCGTTTCACGGGTAGGGTACCCCATTGTTGGTCTTCCACAATTCACAACCTTAAGGTCACTAAGATATTAGTGGACACGGGGGAACTGAGTTCCCCAAAGGTTAAACGGTTCGATAGTAGAAGAGGAGTTAGAGGTCAGCACGCTTCGGAGTTAATCCCGCAGGAGTCATACTAAGGGAAAGATTACGCTGTGTGACCCCATTCCAAGTCACATCGACCTAGTGGTAACACTCATATCACTTTGCGCCCTCACGACGATCCCCACGGGTGTCGCTTACCATGGCCCCGACCTTTGGGTTTTGGCTCACGAATGATAGTGTCGCTAGCATCCACATGACAAAGAACCCGGCCGACATGGCTAGTCGTGAACCCAAAGCGCACTAACCTATGGGGACAGCATGAATCACTTTAGCATGTGGTCATCAACGATGAATCGGGTCAGAAAGACTGGCTGGGACTATTCCGGAAAGGGAAAGAGGGACCCTTCACCGGGAATTTCAAGGATATATAGGAGCAAATGAAACACATGCCGCCTAAGGTCCAAGAAAGAGGCTTAGCGGACTCGTGAACGGCGAGGGACTACTATCGCCGTACACAGACTACATTTCCCCATAGAGAGGCTGCCAAGGATAAACAACTAGTTTGTCGGATCCCACTCATACCAAGCATTTCAATCATACACGCAATGCCCATATGAGTAAATACAACAAGGCATCACAACAAAACTCTACAACTCAAATTTTATTTAAGAGGCCCCGAGGAGCCATACACAAATAGTCATAAGTACATGACCCAACACCGTCATACAATCATACAAGCACATGCGAAGCAAACTAGTCTGAGTAGACTCTAGAAAGAAAGAAAGCTTGTGGAGTTTCTATCTACAATGGCCCTTCAAGTGTTAGATCGCCACCGGGGGCTAGTTCACCGTCAAGTCAATATCTACATGAACCGCTTGAGGGGTAGTATAGTCCTCAAAAACAAATTACAAACATGAGTACAAAGGTACTGAAGTTTACCAAAAATCCTATCAACATGCACATTCTCAAGGAAGGAAGTGGAGTTGTTTAAAGAAGCCATTTGACTTTGGCTGCTATCCCACGTGACACCACTTTGTAAAGCATTTGTCGCACAGTCCACTAATCACCATCACATTCCACCGTGGATCCTCTCTCCATCCCCAGAGGGCCATCCACGATACTCACACTTATCTTGAGGCTTTTTAGTAGATCCATTTACTTGTCTATGAACTGATATAGGTAACCAAAGTCCGCTTCCCGGGACACGGCTATTCAATAGATCATATTTAACCCCGGGGTGTACTTCTTCACACCCCTCACCACTTATCATCGCTTAACGACATGTACTCAACCTTCAAGCGGGCCTAACGGGTGTCGGCCAACCTACCTAAACACTCAAGTCCCTAGTCCGGTTTATCGCCTATTCGGTTCCATCCGCAGGAGTCCGCCGAGGTTTCCCATACAAACGATGTGGCGGTTCCCAGATACCAAACGGCACTCGACACCCGGGGCCACCCAACACAACCCACCCCTAAGGTCGGCCATTGCCCCCAAAGATACAAACACCAAACTACTTGCAACTCCCGACTATGAACAGGGGTTGGTTTAGAGGGTCAATTAGATCCCAACGGTGGTAGTATCTTTCATGGATCACAAACACAATCTCGCCTAAGTTCGGCTTCAATGAAACAACCCACCATGTACTTACATGGCCTCTCATCGATACCTTTACCAAATCGTGTTCAACACTTTCACCTTCAACCAACACAACCTTTCACTCGCCATTATCCCGATGAGCCACCGACACAACTCTAAGCATAGCAAGATAGCATGGTAGGAATCACAAACATGGCTCAATCAACTCCTACACATACTAGTGGGTTTCATCTAGTTAGGCAATGACAGTCATGCAAAGGAAGTGGTTCAACACCGAGACAAAAGTTTGAATCGCTTGTCTTAATGCAAAAACAGAGGGGGAACATGGGTTTGTACGAATGATCAATGATTTGCTTGCCGATGGAACGGGGTAGGGAACCGCCTTCGATGGGTAGTCGATTACTTCGGGGCGTAACCTATCATGAAACAAAAGTAAAACACATGACAATATGCAAAATATGATGCATGCTATGACATGGCAATATGGATGTGGGGTCTAATGGGAAAAGAAAGGATGAACTATTTGAATAAGGATTCAAATGATAGCTCATTTGAGTTAGTCCTAATGGTGCAATATCTTGTTCTGGTTAAACAGCATAGTTAATTGCTTTAACATGCATGAAACCTGTACCAATGGATAGAGGGATTTTTCTGATAATTTTTCATATATAAATTTTGCATTTGGAGTTATAGAATAAAAGTTATGGCATTTGAAATTTGAATTATATTCGAATTTGCATATCAAAATAAATCCAGAATAATTTATTGGCCGATGAGGTCAACTGACGTCAGGTCAACGGGTCGCCCAGGTCAAACCAAGTGGGACCCGATGTGGTAATTAACTTAACTAAAGTTTAATTAAACTAACCTTTTAGTTAGCGTGGCTGGGCCCCAGCTTGTCGCGACTGTCGGGTCAACGCGGCCCAAAGGGTCAATGCCCACGCCGGCCGCACCGCATCAGTCAGCCGAGCCCGACACGGGCGGGAGTGGTTTGGATTCCGCCACCAAACGAAGTATGAAGATAGCTACGGTAGCTAGGACAACCCGCATCTATTGGTGGGGTTATTGGGGCCTGGCCGGAGGGCGCCATGACGATTAGGGGCCGGGTTGCCAACACGGGTTTGAGGTTAGGGGCTCCGAGGGGGCATGGGGACCCTGGGGGTGGTGAATGCACACCCTGGGTGGCGAGGGGGCCGGGCACGGCCGGGCCAAGGAGTCCGGGAAGCCGGGTGCTCGTGGTAGAGAGAGGAGAGGATGGGAGGTAGCGTGCTCACCCGGGTTAGAGAGCCTTGCCAGGCGGGATGAACCGGCCGGGCGACGCCAAGAGGGATCTCCGGGCTTGAGCCCCCGAGGCGGTGAGCTAGGTTTGCTTAGAGCGAGCGGACTCAGCAGTAGGGGTAGGGAGGCAGGAGCCTGACATGGTGGGAGGAGCATGGACGGGAGCACGACCGGGGGGCCATGGCGGCGGCCAGGTTGGGGGAGAGCGAGAGAGGCAGGGGGGAATGGCGGTCCATGGGGTCCACACGTGAGGCCGCCCAGGCAGCGAGGCGGCGAGAGGTGAACAGGGCGGCCACAAGGGTGGGCCCGAGCTGGGCAAATTTGGGTTCCTCGCGAGCCAAGCAGCCACGGGCCGGTGGTGGGGGGGGCCCGCACCGGATAAGGTTTTTCCATTTTTAGCTTTTTTTCTTTTTCAACTTTGTGGGGTTTTAAAAAAAAACTGTTTTAAAATTACCAAATGCTCCCGTCACTTGTTGGAATATTCCAACATGAAACATTTTGGTTTGGCAATTTTGAACATTTAAAATATTTTATATAATTTAAAATGCTCAAGTTCAAAACTTGTGGATTAACTTAGGAACCTTGATGACCTAGAAAATGATACACCTCCTTGGCATGGGTTCCCAACCAAAAAAAGAGGATGAGCATTTTGAAGGGCATTTCGGATTCATTGAAATAATTTTAGTAAACCCTAGTTGTTAAGGGGGTGTTCTGGGGTTTCGCCTTCCCATTTCAAATTCAAATGAAATTTAAACATGATGCACACCCTAATGCATGGTCTAACTGGATTGACAACTCACCCCACTAAAAGAATCTTTAGATTTGGGATCGCAAAAGGTGGGATACCGCGAAGACGATCCTCCTTTCCCAAGTTGCTTCTTGCTCGGAATGGTTCACCATTGAACCTTTAGAAACTTGATATTCCGTGAGTGGTACGCTGCTCGATCGAGGATACGAACGGGATATTCTCGAAGGTGAGGTTATCTTGAGATCGGGGTCCACTCCGGATAGGATCCGAGAAGCAACGCCAAAGGGAAACGTGGAAGACATCATGGACTCGAAAGATGGAGGTAGTTCCAATTGGTAGGCAACCCCTCCTTGGCAAGAATAAGGGTCCAATGTAACGAGGAGCCAACTTGCCTTGATACAATCGATGGGTTCCTTCAAAGGAGTAACTGGTAGGCCTTCTCGCCAATTTCATAAGTCATAGGATTATGCTTGGTCATATTGGCTTTTGACGAGATTGGGCTGTTTTAATTTCACAAAACGCAACCTCTTTTCCCAATCATATCCGCCAAAGAGTTTCCCCGTTCACCGTAAGAGGGCTCAATTTTCCCCATAAAGAACTTCAAAGGGCTTTTTGGCTGGCTTGATAACTATTTTATAAGTTTAACCGCTAATGGAAGGATTTCCCCATGCCGAAGAGATGACAAGCTCAAGCATATCCTCTAGGATTTGATTGATCGCTTACTTGACCACTTGATTGGGGATGGAAAGGTGCAAAGGGAAGACGAAGTTCATAGCCTTTTGGAAACTTTCCCAAAATCGAGAGGTGAAGAGACTCCCACTCCGAAAGTTAATTCCAATGGAACACCATGAAGAGACACTATTCGAGATGTACAACAGCTAGCGGCTAGCGGTTAATTCATTTAACGGTAGGAAGTGGGCTATTTGGAAAGACGACGACAACGAAGATAGCATTATTCCCTCTTGGTCCGGGAAACCCATGAAATCCATACCATTTTATCCCATTTCCATTCAGGAATTTCCAAAGGTTGAAGGGTACCAAGAAGTCTGATGCTCGCTTAACTCACCACGCCGCAGTTAAATGTATTGAGGTTTCTCTTCATCCTAGTCCACCAAAACTTCCGCGGATCTTGATACATTTTAGTACTACCAGATGAATGGTGAGAGGAGAGTCATGAGCCTTAGGATCAATCTCGTTTCTGGGAACCACCCGGGTTTTCAAAGAAGACAACACTGTTTATCTATGGAGAAAATTTACAGCCCGCTTAGCAATGTTCTCCTTGATCCGAGATATCCTCTATCATACCGCTGAGCAGCTATGATTCATCCGTAAGGTTGGTTTCGCCACGGGTGGAAAGGAACTGAGAACAATGTGGAGATTAAGCTACGAAATTTCGTGGAGAATTGGTTGACTTTGTTGTAACATCGATTGTTACAATAAGATTTGATTTAGTGCGCCCCATGACATTGGCCTGCTCGAGTGTAAGATATTCCTAAGTCGAAATCGATCAATCTGACCCAACGCCTTTGCCCGAGATTCAAACCGGGGTGAAGATATATTTCAGACTTTGGTGATCCGTAGATTTAACGATTACCGTAAGATAATGTCGCCAGTTTTGAGTGCATGAACCACCCCAAGCTCTAGATCGTGTGGGGTAGTTATCCTCATGTGGACAATCGCGGAAGGAGGCAATCACATGACGATCTTGCATGAGTATGCAACCTAGTCCTTGTCGCGAGGCACGAAGATAATGAAGTCCTTAGAGAAATCTGTGGAACAAGTACGGAGCAGATGTCGCGCCTTTTCGCCCAAAGTGAACTGACTGGGGCCCATTCAACCTTATCTTTTTGAGGAGTTCGTTAGAGGTTTAGCAACTTTAGAGAAATTTCGTTTGGGGGCAATAGCTCGCTAAACCGAGGAAACCCAACTTGCTTGACCGATTCGTGGAGTCCAATCAAGGACGGCTTGAACTCGCCGGATTGACAGAATCCCTTCCGAGATTACATGTCCTAGATATACCCGCAACCGAATTCACACTTAGAGAATTTGGCATAAAGGCGGTGCCTCGTTTCATCAATACTAGCCTTAGGTGTTCGCATGTTTTCCTCATTCTTGAGTAGATGAGTATATCATCGGGTATACCAATAATTTATCCAAGTACTCCATGAAGATTGAGTTCATTAACCGAGAGAAGGTGGTGAGCATTGGTTAAACCGAAGAATGAGTACTCAGGGCCATAACATAACAAAGCCGTTTAGGAATGTCCCCGTTTGATCTTGATTTGATGGTAGCCCAACCTCAAATCCATCTTGAAAAGACGAGGATCCCAGCTGATCATAGTGCGATCCCGGGAGCGGATACTTGTTCTTGATAGTGACCAAATTGATTGTCGGTAATCTACAACCATCCATCCGACATCCTTCTTCGACGGAGGACGGGGCCCATGGAGATGAACTAGGACGATGAAACCTTTTGCAAGGACTCATCGAGTTGTTTCAAGTTCAGCTAGTTCTAGGGTGCCATCTTATAAGGTCTTCTAGAGATTGGGAACCCGGAACAAGATCTATCATTTAACTCGACTCCCGCTGTGGAACACCGGCAGCCTCCAAAGACATCCGGGAAATCACGATCACCGGAATATCTTCGAGGTCCGGGGGGTTGGATTTAGAGTAAGCGGCGCAGACACTGGTTAAAACATTCACCGCCTTGCCCAAGGATGGGTAAGTTGAACCTAGTAGAGCAATCAATCTTAGATAATGGGTGACATCCACCCATACCCAAGATGATGTTTATGTCCGAGGACTTGAGAGCTATTAGAGATGCAAAAAGACTAATTCGACAAGAATTTCATTCCCATGACTTATTCTAGAGGTTTGCCATCTAGAACCGGAGTTTGAATTTCCATGGAGGTAGGCATGTCAGATTGGTTTGTAATCGGATACTCTTTAAATAAATGAATGAGATGCTCCAAGATAAAAGAACGTTGCGGATGGCAATTAAAAGAAGCCGCATAGGACCCACGCTGGGATCCTCATAGGTTTCTTCAAAAGACATAGTTGAATCCACAGGGCAACGGCTTAGCATAGGGCACCTTTCCCCGGGCTTGCCGCCAAAGATTTCCAAATTGATTGGGGTTGTTCGGGACACTGGATATAGTGGGTCTCCACACTTGAAGCAAGTGATCACATTTGGCCGTGGAGCAAATTAGCTTGACCTCCAAAGTCTTGGGTGGAAAATACTTTTGGGGCAGGCGCCAAAGGATGGCCTGGTGAACTTGGGGTAGAGCGTATTTGGAACCCAAACCCCGCTTGGGATCCAGAGCGGATGAAGATCCACAGACGGTTAGAAGCCTCAAAATCACCCCAGCCGCAGATAGCCTTATTGACTAGCCGGAAAGAGGTACACTCATCATGGAGATCTCCGGGAGTTTGGGCTAAGTCCCTTTGAACCTTGCCTCGCTTTTGGCATTAGAAACTTCCGGGGCATAACGGTTAACCTCCCAATTCCCGAGGCATCCACCGCCCACCTTGGGTGAAATCAAAATTCTCCTTTATGGTCCATAAGACCTTCGAATATGATGCCGGAAGGCGGACAACTCATCCTGTTGTAAGTCCAACCGACGATAGCCTCAAATTTTCCCACCAGACTAGGGGCCTTCAAGATGATAGGCGGGTAACCTTGTCCCTCAAACCACGCCGGAACCGCTTGTGGTGTGCGGGTTAATCATCCGCCGAGCGCCGACGGAATATTTGAATTTTGGGGATACAGCAACGGGTCATTGAGTGAAACCACATCGCTTTTCGGCGTATGTTTTGTTCAATCCCCCAATAAGCGTTGGTTTCACGCTTATTGGCTCGCCCAAAGATCACTGCCAAAGATGGCTTGCGCAAATCCACATTTCCTTCAGTTCTCCTGTTTCCAACAAACAAGGTTTATGTTGACCATCCCGGGAGACAAAAAAGGTTTAAACCAGGATGGCAGAATTTAACAAAAAAGGTTGGATAGATGGAATGCAAAGATGTTCATCCGTATGACATGGTAATATAAAACCCATATATATATATACCACGGTCATACACACCATTCATAGTTTAGTACAAACCGACGGGGTACAACTATAAGGGCTACATCTCATCCAAGCATTCCAACCCTATACATTATTTTTCACACTTCCTAACGTACACATAAGTCGATTCCACGAAGTCACGCAGACGGGGAAACACAACTATTACCATACTAGGAATACTACTACTATCTCCAGCCCATAGTAGTCTCAGAAGTCACCACCGTCGAAGTGGAACATGATCGCCAAATGCATAACTGGGGGTGGGACCATAAGGACCTGATGTGGCCGGGACCAACAAACGGTGGTGACGAGGCCCACGAGGAGGAGTGATGCTCCAACCTCACGCCACTCCATAAAGTCCGGACTCCGCAGGTACAAGTTCTCATGTCCATATATCCCTTGCCCGGGCAAACCTAGTCGAGTAGCCCAAAGGTCGAACGGGCATTAAAGCCCAACGCGGTCCTTTTCCCCTTTCCTCCGAACCCGCAGGGAAGGAGTGAGT
>JAHIAM010021040.1:0-13543 GCA_021605205.1 Aegilops longissima | reverse complement strand
GTGGGGGGCCGTGGGGGTTGTTGAACAGACCCTGGTGTGGAGGGCTGGAAAAGAGAGGTGGAGGGGTGCCCGGGAGGGGTGGTTGAACAAGAGCTGGAGGCCGGGGGAGGCTGGGAACAGGAGCCTGGGAGGCTGGAGGAGGTCGACGAGCCCGTGGAGGCTGGAGGAGGTCGACGGTGGAGATGAACAGATCCCGTGGAGTCCGCTTGCGGACGCCACACCCTCCCGGAACAGACCCCTTTCACCGTGGAGGTCTTCTCTTTTGCACGCCACACCCTCCCGATCAACGGACCCCTGCTTACCGTGAGGTCCGTTCTCGGCGGACGCCAGCCCTCCCGATCAACAGGATCCTGCTTTAACGGACCGGTCGAACACAAGGTGTTTCCTCCCAGCGGACGCCAGCCTTGTTTCCATCGCCGTTCCGCCCAAGCCTCCCGATGAACACGACCACGCATTCCATTCGACCAGGTTGGCTCCCTATGAACACGAACGACGCTGTTTCCCGTTCGACCCAGCCATGTACATATGCGCAGTAGGCGTCGAGACCCTGCCGTATGTACAACGCCGTATTTTCTTTCTTACCGATACGTGACGAGTACATGGCGCGCGCCTCTACTACGACACGCGCCGCTCTTCAACGACCAAGATTACGTACCGCCCGACCGAATGAGAACCCCACGGACGCTTCACCAGGTGGGTCCCGACCGTCGGCACTTCCTTGCTCAAAGATGTAGTGGTGGGTCCCGCAGTCGGGGCAATCTTTTTCGACGCACTTCCTTGCGGCGAAGATGTAGCGGTGGGTCCCGCGTGGGGAAACATTTTTTCCAAATACGGTGGCCCGTCCGGTGGGTCCCCGCTCGGTGGAGGAATAATTATTTTGGCGTAATAAGGAGGCACTTCTTCGCGGTCGGGACCCATGTCGCCTTCCATGTATAGTCCACGTCCGATGGAAGCCATTCCTTGACCACGTTGACCACGCCGCCGAGAGCACCGGCGGTGACGACGGCGAGGCCTAGGAAGGGGACGACGCGATCCGGGAAGACACGGCAGGAAGCCCACGCCGAGAGGAGTACGATGGTTCACCGGTTCGCCGGTGGAGGCTGTCGTCTGCAAAATAACGGGGTGTGGATGAGTAGAGGGATGACCGCCGCCGTGGGAGTAGTAGGCGGTGAGGCTCGCCGATCGCAGGCCGCCACGGAGGCAGGAGCACGAGGCACGACTACCTGGTTTGGGCGGCGGAGCAAGAAGACCGAGGTTGAAGAAGCACTACGCCGTTGGATGGACATCGCGGTCAGGAGCTAGAATCGGCATATTGACTAAGTTGACAAAGCCCTCCGCCCCGCAACTTAGTAGGCCCACAAGTCAGCATGCCACTATACGGGTCCCGCCAAGGGGGAGTATTCATTTTTTTGTGCGTAATAAGGAGGCACTTCATTGCGGCGAAGATATAGCTGGTGGGTCCGAGCTATCGTCCGGTAACATTTTTTCCAAATACAAAAGCCCTTTGTGGGTCCCGATGTCGTGGAGGAATCATTATTTTTGCCGTAATAAGGAGGCATTTCTTGCGGCGGGACCCATGCCGGCCTCTCCACATACAATCCACTTCAGATGCATGCGTCGTTGACCATGTTGACCAGGCAGCGCCGAGAGCACCGGCGGTGGACGACGGCAGGCCTAGGAAGGAACGCACGGAGGGGAAGACTAGGCAGTTGTTTCCCCAGGGGAGTACGACTGACGAGGGTTTATGGTTCGCCGCCATCGCCGGAGAATAACAGCAGGTGTGGGTGAGTAGAGGGATGGCTAGGCCAGCGATGGAGGAAGGGGGTGAGGCCGAGCGGCAAGACACGATCATGGGAGGAGGAGCAGCTCAAGGCGCTTGTTTGAGCGGCTAGAGCAGGAATGGCAGAGATTGATGAAGACGACGGCCGTTGGATTAACATCCAAATACCGCCAGCGCCAACCTTTTTTAAGAAAGCCTCAAATCTGTGGAAAACAGCATACATCCCATCTGCCACTATTTCTAATAATTTACAGCCCATTTGCTAATTCTTAAGGTTTTTTTTGGAGCCCATATTCTTTTTGTTAGCATTACAGCCCATATTGTGGCCACGGTTAAAAAATTATACGAAATTTTGGATATTTCGGTGCGGTCCGAACTGTTTTTAATCCCGAAATTTCGACTCACATTCAAACTAATTTAAAAATAAATGTTTATCAATATAAAATCCAACAAATTCTCCACGATAAAAATTAATGTAATTTAAAATCTCGAAATGAAAAAAGATATTTGAAACTAATTGCCGGTTTGATGTGTTTTAAAATGTACGCCCATTTCTCATTATCGATAGGCCATTTTCTGCCACAATGAAGCTCCTCGTCTTGAAAGATTTGCAGCCCAATAGGCCGACAAAGCGACTTACTTGGCAAATCACAAAAAACTGGTTGTGCCTTGGACCCATGTCGCCTCTCCATACGGACTCTTCCGATGGAAGTCGGTCATTGACCACATTGACCACGCCCAGAACACCAAGGCGGTGGACGACGGCGAGGCCTAGGAAGGGACGAGGCGGAGCGGGAAGACGGGATGCCCACGCCGAGAGGAGTACGAGGGTTCACTAGTTCTCGGCGTGAGGGCTGCCGCCAACTAGGGTGTGGGTGAGTAGAGGGATACCCGGCCAGCGGGGGAGTAGTAGGGCGGTGAGGCCTCCAGGCATCACAGGCCACCGAGAGGCGGAGCACGCCACGACGACGCCTGCTTTGGCGCGGAGCAAGAAGACTAGAGGTTGAAGAAGCATTATGGCCGTTGGATGGACATCGATGGTCACCGGAGCTAGAATCTTCATATTGACTAAGTTGACAAAGCCCCCGCCCTCGCCAACTTAGTAGGCCCACAAGTCAGCCACCACTATGGTGGGTCCCAGCTAAGGGGATATTCATTTTTGGTGCGTAATAAGGAGGCACTTTCTTGCGTGTAAGATATAGCTGGTGGGTCCGACCTGGCCGGGGGGGACGTTTTCGTGAAATACGAAGCCCTTCCCACGCATGGCATGTACAATGCGTAATAAGGAGGAACTTTCCTTGTGCGACCATGGACCTCGTGGGTCCCAGCCTCCACGCACGTCCTCTTCGATGAATCCGATGTTGACCACGCCGAGCGCACCGAGGCGGTGGACGACGGCAAGGCCCCTGATCGAACGACCGAGATGGGGAAGAAGCGGCAGTGGAGTCGCAGACGGAGAGGAGTGGGAAACTTGACTGGTTGGGGGTGGGCCTACACTCGGCAAAGAATAACAGGAGGTGCGGATGGAGGGATGGCCCGCGGCTACGCACCGAGGAGCGCAAAACAACACCGCCGGACGCCAAGGCTGAGCAAGTGTTCAAAGGCTGGGGAAGAAGACGGAGATTGAAGAAGAATGCGCCGTTGGATGTAAATCCAAGCCTTCTTAGGCTTCACCCTGGCCCACATGTCCCACCCATTTGTTTTTAGTCCATTTGGTGGGCTGGGTGAAACAATGATGTAGCATCTATGCAGCCCGCTTAAATCCCATTTGCATTTTTCTCAAAATCATGGACTTGCTGGGTGGGTGAAAATATCATGGGCTAGACGGAGAAATGTTATAAAACATAAACACATGATTGCACGTCAAGAAATCTTGCAAGCTTATGTACACAATCACTAGGAGTTAACTTGGCGTTATATATAAACAATTATTATTATTATTTTGTAAGAACTTTCAACTTACGTAAATAAATATCATTTTAATTTGATGAGTTATAGTACGGGGTATTATTATTTTTAGGCTAGACGGGACAGTTGAGTTGGTTCTAGGGAAAGTATCGGGAGAAAACTCCAGTTTACATCAAAAAAGAAAGTGGGAGAAAATTCGAGACCTGCCGGTCCACCGAGGAGAGGAATATGTTGGGAGGAAGGAGATTCAAAGCACGAAGCCGAGTGAACTAGTTTTTACTGAAAGTGAACTAGTTTACATACATAAGCAAATAGCCACTTAAAAAGCAATCAGGTTAATGGGTTCTTAAAAGAAATATTTCGACAAAAAGATAATTACTACACATAGGCTAATGCATGAAACACTCAGATGATAAAGGTGCTTATAAAAGATAAAGTACAACATCTAGACCTTCCCGCAGCTTGATCATGACGCTGCGATCCGTACTCCGGTTATGGGAAGGCATACCTCATGTCCAAGATCTGCCTGACATGTCGAAGCTATGATGGTCCTTGGCCGCGAGGGTTATGTAGGCTAGATTCAGAGGTACCTCCCACGTGTTCAGGTCGCCTTCTTTCATGTTGGCATTGGTCGATGATGGTCTCAACGAGGTCAACCACGGAGTCCTTCTCCCTGCCTGCTAATGATCTTGTATTGCTTCTAGATGTCGACAAGCTTGTTGCACCGATGGCCGAATCGTCGCTTTTCCTTCTTTCCACCGTAGTGAAGGTGCAATGGCGCCGCCGATGAAACGGCGAATGCTCCAACCTAGTGAGCCATAGGACCGAGGCGAGGCAGCTTCACCGAGTCCAGATCGCTGGTGTACATCACATTCAACTTGGTGCGCCATAGGACTGAACGGCTAACTAACTCCTTGCTGAAGTCCATATCCAAAGCAGGCTCACCCCGGATCGCCATTGGAGTCTCTTCGAGGAACGAGTGTTAGGCGGCGGCAGAGCTTCATTTTTCACTCTTGGGGAACTAGATTCAACAAGAAGCGAGTGTGTACAGAGACAACAAGCATTACCCTCCTCGTCTGCTGCACGCCCGACAGAAGATGCACCTCGCGATTCAAACACCTCCATTAAGAAACCATCCGCCACACGCCGGTTCACGAGCTGATTGGTACTGTAATAACAGGAGTTAGTGGTCACTTTACTTAAATTTAATTAGCTTTAATAGAAATTTATACTTAAAACAAGCAATGCATTGGCTCGTTCTATCAGTGCCACGGGATCAACATGCACAACAATTAGAATTATTATTCTCAGACGCATAGATCAAGACATTTGTCGACTTTCACAAAGATAATACTACCAAGTTTGAACTGTTTGTTATGGTTTTGTCCCTCATCATCATGCCGGTTTCCCATTTGCAAGATTCGTAACAACAAATAAGATCCAAATAATAAGTACAACAAAGATGCCTACACATCTCATTGATTCCCACTTGCAAGATTCGAACCAACAAATAAGATCCAAATAATAAGTACAACAAAGATGCCTACACATCTCATTGATTCCCACTTGCAAGATTCGAACCAACAAATAAGATTCAAATAATAAGTACAACAAAGATGCCTACACATCTCATTGATTCCCAGCTTGCAAGATTCGTAACCAACCCATTAGAGCGCTTTTGATAAAGTGAATATCGGATTAAATCCATCTTGGCTAGCCATGTCATACAATCAAGAACTTGCTAATGCTCGACCGTCACAACATCTCAGTAGTTGAGTATTCCTGCTTGCACAACATGTTTGCAAAGACAAACAAGGAGTGAGAGCATGATTTCACTTTAATAGCGGCCTCCTTGAACTCAACCTCCAACTCCACTAGGATGAGGTCCGCCTCGAGTTCCATGATTCAATTCATGCGCTTTTCATGTTCACCGAAATGAAGCAAAGATTGCATCATTCAGCTAGCAAGAAGTACTTGCTCTTGTGAGCTGCTGTGTTCTTCTTTAGTAGTTGCACTAAAATTGAGGAACATTAAGGTTGGCTGTCCTACCATGTAAGGTGCAACTATAATTTTCTTATCCTTTTGTGCGTTCCACTAAAATAAAGTGCCATTGTGGTGACAAGGATGGCTCCATCTTGCAAAGGCTAATAAAATGTTGCACGAGATTACCAAAGGAACTTGACGGAGATTTTGAACACCATTTGCAGCCCACCAAAATTGAGAGATGTTGCCCACATGACATTTTAGTTGAACTACAAGACACTCATTCCAAAAAAGTGTTTTGTGTTCACCAAAAGGTCACAATAGCAACAAGGTGAAATGGATATCCCTATTCGCACAAAATGATAGAAAGTAAACATTATGGTCAATAAGAATATACTAAACATATACCAAATGAAAAGAAGCATCTTAATTATGTTCATGGCAATCACGCAGGACGAGAAATTTTAAATGTCGAATGCTTCATGTTACCGTAAGCATTACGATCAACAATGAGATTCCTCGATATGGATTACTTTAATGGTGGCATTGCTTGTTTACCGCATACGTGAAATCAATAGCAGCTAAAGAGTTGGTTTAAGGGCATGACCGGGGACACCAGACACTCAACAAACAGAAGGAGCAACTTATTATCATAATCGAAAACAGCAGAGTGCCATTTGTAACACGCTTTAATTGCATCTTATCACCGGAGGCATTAGATTAACAATAACACCGGTTAGACATGTCCCTAAGGTAACAAGCAGATCGCTTATTTTACATGCCTACATTAACAACAAGGCAAATGTTGGTATAAGGACATGTGACAAGGGACGATCAACACAATGTACCTACAAGGAGGCATAAAGTGGTGATGCCGAGCTTGTTCACTTATGTGAGGGCAGCAAACCTAATCCCGAGACTTTTTACTATGTGAGGGCAGCAAATCTAATCTCGAGACCTTTACTATGTGAGGGCAGCAAATCTAATCATGAGACCTTTACTATGTGAGGGCAGCAAATCTAACCGAGACCTTTACTATGTGAGGGCAGCAAATCTAATCCTGAGACCTTTTACTATGTGAGGGCAGCAAATCTAACTCGAGACCTTTTACTATGTGATGGCAGCAAATCTAATCCTGACATACCTGTTGACTTGTCCACCACCGCCACTTTCTATCCTTTTTCAACCAATAATAGATCCGCTTTCATCCAGCTTTGTACCGCTCCCATTATTTCCTTTTCAACCAAGAGACCGTGGGTATCCGGTCTCTACTACTTTCACCATATTATTTCCTCTTTGAATCAAGTCCTAGATTCATGCTACAACTTTTCCTTTCTTCGTTGTTTGAACAAAGCCCTAGATTCAAATGCATGAAGTAGCTTTACCTCTAATAATACTAAAAATTTAGGTGGCTTTGGAAGAGCTGATGGGAGTAGAAAAGATGCACATGCATACACGGGGAGTCGGCGTGAGCAAGGCCGCCAAGAACTTATACCGAGGGTCGCCGGATGTCGGGCGGCAGTCGATCTGACACAATACGGGTAGGAAGAAGGGTCTGAGGACCTCCCGAGCCGCACTGGTTGGAGAGAACGGCATGGGCAGAGATCGGCCTCCCAGCTGTGGGTTTCTCTCATGGGTGATGACCGCGTGAATGATGCACCTTTAGTCCTTCTACACACCGGCCAAGGGATCCGCCGATCTGTGACCAGCCGTGAGCAGAGAGAAAATGTCGCCACCGCTGCCTTGTTTATATCCGGAGAGGATGAGAGAATGAAGAGAGCAACCTAGTAAAGCAAGCCAGCCTCAAGGCCCATATATATAGTGGAGTGATTATTTTTTTCTCTCCACAACAAGCATTTCAATTTGTGTACGTGGCATTAAAGAAAAGAAACTCTATTTAAGGTGACTACTCTAATGACTTACTTACTACTAAAGACATTTCCTCGTCTCTAGTTTATAGGTCCTTGTTTGTGAAATTTTGACCAAAGATTTAACTAACAAAATGTTAATGCATGTCAAGAAAAATTATCTCATTGATTCATTTGAACATAGTTTTGAAAAATATAATTTTTGGTGACATGCGAACATTTTCTTAGTTTAATCTATGGTCAAAATTTTGCACTAAATACAATGGGGACCAATAAACCCTACAGAGGAAGTATTGTCAATTGTGCCCCCGCCTCCATTCATTACAACCCCACGGTGAATAAACATACAGAAGTACTGTATTTATATAGAACGAACAAGCTCGAACTATTTTCAGAAGTTAAAAGTTGAGGGCGGGCTCCCGGCAAGACGCTGCGCTGCAGGCGGTTTGACAGAGAGGCGAGGAGGGTGAGCGAGTGGGGCTGTGCATTTGACGGCTACATCGCTGGAAAGACTTGTGATATGACCACTCACTATAGTCATGAATTACTGGCGCCCACCGGGTGATACCCCTTCGCTCCGCCGCCTAACTGCATGACACGCCGACTCGATGTCGACTCTCCCACATGTCGGAGTAGTAAGAAGGAGCAAAGAATGATGCTAAAGATAGTATTATCTCTCCTGCTCCTAAATATAAGTCTTTGGAGAGATTTCACTATGGACCACATAATGGAGAAAATGAGTGAATCTACATAAAATGCATCTATATACATTTGTATGTGGTCCACAAAGGAAATATCTACGAAGACTTATATTTAGGAACGGAGGAGTACTACTCAGGTCGGAGGAGGCGAACCACAGTTTCTAAGGAACCAGCCGCGTAACCACTGTAGCCCAGGAACCAGCAAGAGAAAACAATGTGGTGATATGGCCATAAAAAACAATGTGCTACTCCACACCGTAGCATGTAAAGTAACACCTCTTTGTTTGGATCCTCGAGTTAGAGCTAGTTTGGGTTGAAATAGCCTCAAATTATCGAAACAAGAGGGGTTAGTTTGAGCTAGTTTGCTCTAACCCAGCTAAAAAACTAGCCCGGTGGAGAGGTTCTAATTGGGTTAGTTATCCTGGGCCCACAAAAAGAGAACTAAAAATCTCACCTCCCGCACTGCATCGCCCCCAAAATCTCACCCGCTCGCACTGGATGCCCCACTCTCGGACGATCTCCTCGTTCCCCATAGGGCCGCCCGCCTCTCTCTCCTCCGCCGCCTCCTGCCTCCGCCTCTACTCGCCCTCTCCTCCTCGCCTTCAAGGTCGCCTGCCCCTTCACCAACAAGCTTTTCTCCTCTGGTTGAAGGCCAAGATTCACTGTGGAGGCCGCGAGAGGGGTGAGTTTGTTCGCTCCTTCTCCGCCTCACGGCCATATCATTGATCTTGCTTGCTCTAGCGCTAATTCTGATTTGGAAAAGTAGATCCCGATCAAACTTATATAGATTTGTAGCACGATGGAATTGTTTGATGTGCTTGAGGAGGTAATAAATCTTTCTAGAGGCCCAAAGATTCAGGTCACCTTTCTAGGTATTTCAATTTCAGCTTGCATTATTTGTAGAGGCCCAAAGATTCAGCTCACCTTTCTATGTATTTCAACAGCTTGCATTGTTTCTAGAGGCCCAAAGATTCAGTTCACCTTTCTAGGTATTTGAGTTTCTGTGCTTGCATTATTTCTAGAGGCCCAAAGATTCAGTTCACCTTTCTAGGTATTTCTGGCCAGTTGCATTATTTCTAGAGGCCCAAAGATCCAGTTCACCTTTCTAGGTATTTCATTTTGCTTTGCATTATTTCTAGAGGCCCAAAGATTCAGCTTCACCTTTCTAGGTATTTAAGTTTGTGCTTGCATTATTTCTAGAGGCCCAAAGATTCAGCCTCAATTTTCTAGGTATTTCATTTCAGCTTGCATTATTTCTAGAGGCCCAAAGATTGGGCCCACCTTTCTAGGTATTTAAGTTTGTGCTTGCATTATTTCTAGAGGCCCAAAGATCACCACCTTTTCTAGGTATTTCTGGCCAGTTTGCATTATTTCTAGAGGCCCAAAGATTCAGTTCACCTTTCTAGGTATTTTAGTTATGTGCTTGCATTATTTCTAGAGGCCCAAAGATTAAGTTCCTCAATGGCAAGTAAGCGTGTCCTACCCATGCCGGTGTTTCGACTTTCCTTGCAAGGGTCAAGGCCGAGGTTCCTGGGCTTGGGCTCTACAGAGCCTTCCTCCAGAGCTTACATGGTGAGCTCCTCCCCATGTGAGGGGCTCCTGCCCCTCCCTATCGTGAATGACTTCCATGATGAGTTAGCTCATTCTTTGTTTCATGAAGTGTTTTTTATTTTGTGAAGCTTGATTGATGACTTGTATGTTTAAGTGGGATATCTCATTTGTATGGACAAAGTAAAAATTATCATGTTTTGCATGCTTGATTTGTATAGATGGTCTGCTTATGTCAATTGTGAGCGGAGGAGGCCATGAAGAGCCGCCACACCAAGAGGGTGCTTGGATCCAAGGGACTTATTTTAGTCGACTAAAAATAGGGTCCAAAGTAGTCAAATGATTGAGATAGAGCATTTATTGTCAATCTAAACCCGCCATCCATACACCTCTTTGGTTTAGAGTTAGTTCGTTAGAATCTAACTCTAACTCTAAATGAGCTAGAGTTCTCTCCTCTCGTTCATCGCCATCATACTTTCCCCATTCCCGTGTTTTCAGATCCTCGCGAATCAAAGAGGCCCTTTTTCGAAAAATCAAAGAGGCCCTTAGACCTGGTTTAGGTCCGGCCATTTTTATAAACGTGTTATGTCCAAAATTTAATGAACGTGTTCGTTTCCATGAAAATAATCCGTTTCATGTAGTAATTCATTGATTTATTTATTCTTCATGGGGTTTGTATGTAATTTGAGGTTCGAAATGTAAAGTACCCAAGATATGCTCCAGTCGCATGCACTACCCAGATGTTTATGTCCCACATGTCGGCGAATGGGAGCACGTGGAAATAGCCTAGAGTACATATGAGGATAAATGTGAAGTGAAGCTACTCGGGTTCAAAAGGAGACCTAAAGTGATGACACTATAGGTCGCACGCACCCAACTAGTGGTACTAGACATACCAATTTTTCCTCAAAAAGAGGCACGAGTGCTCAAGACTTCTATTCTATAAACATGAGTCCCATCTCGACAATGCTGATCTCGTATATGCCTAGCTCTCCTCCTCGCTTTCTATCTTCTAATTTAAACTCCGACGCCCGGGTGGGGTGGGTTTGCTCAATCAGGCCCCACCTCACAAAGGAAAATGTTACGACTGAATAAAATGCCTATATACCTCTTCTCATAAATATAAGCCTTTTTAGATACTAGTTCAAATGGAATACAACATACGATGTATGAAGACATAGTTTAGAGTGTAGATTCACCTATTTTCTCCGTATGTAGTAGTCACTTGCTGGAATCTTTAGAAAGACTATATTTGGGAACGAAGGAGTACTATACTAATAAAACATTAAGGCCACGAGGCGATGCAAAGGTTGGTTACAGGAGGCAAGAAGAAGAGATGCATCCATCGACGACGCCCACCTCGACTCAGTATGCCGCCCACCAACGGCGCCTAAGTAGCAGCGGCTGGGGTGTCGACGGCTTCAACAATGGCGCCCAAAGATTCCAGCCACCGAAGAAGGCCAACGCCTTTTCTGTCCTCGCTGTTTTGTAGTGGCCTATGTAGACAATTTCTCATAGACATGGATGTCAGGTCGACGGTTTCTGATGAGAGGCCGATGGCCAAAGGCGGCCTCGAGGTGCACATTCTTCGTCATGACCTCCAGCACCGCAGGGCCACCGGCTTGAAAGAGTTCGCCACCATGTAGGTAGATGAGGGTGGCAGGCAATGAGGAGCCCGGCGCTGGCTGGAGCAAGACGGCAAGGTCGTCGGCTTCTTTGACGGCGGTGAACTTGCGGATGGAGTTGACCATCATGTCGCCATGCGAGAGGCAAGCCGGCCGGAGGGCTACGGCTCGCGGTCGCCAAGACGCTCTGAACGCTAGCGGTAGCGCAGCCGGGCGCTTGGATGATTTGGCACAGCGATCGCCGCGCCCATCGCCCCATAGGTGCTTGTGGCTTCGGTCACTTGGTCTTGGATTGGAGTGAGCAGTTGGCAGAGACTTGGAAGTAGATGGATTGGAGTGGCGCCTTTATTATATGAGAGTCCAAACTCGCTGTATTCACATCGGTTGGCTCTAGTCCGCTTCTCCAATTAATTCCTCCGCATGTAATTGAGGATGCATCATTGACCGCTCAACGCCCGAACCGCTACCTCTTCCTCCTTGGCATTCAAGCACCTATGGACCCGCCGACGACGAGGTGCCTATGGTGAATTCAGAATTTCAAGATGATAGTGCCGCATGTGTGGCTCATAGGGGTGAGGTGCTGTATATGAGCGCCATGCCTGATGCGGTCAAAAACAACGAAATGCGTGTCAAAAAGAGACTAGTCAAGATACTCAATATTGTGCACCCGGAGAGGAAAACGATAGAACTAGTATGTATTTATTTACGGTGCAGATTCACTCATTTTGCTCCATATGTACTGCCCTGTAGTCTAGTCACTTGTTGGAAATCTCTAGAAGGGCAAATACCTTTCTGGTTTAGTTTATACTAGCAAGTAGTTGTAGTACTAGTACAATAGTGGGCTCACATAGCAATTTTTCTCATGCAAGAGCTCGGCTATATGGTCCAATGTTCGTGAATCGCAACGCTCGGTTTGGCTTTGGAAGATTTAACAATGATGTTACTACTACTGCTTCTACATTGTCGAATCCATCGCTGCATGTCCGTCCACCAAGCGGGACGGATAGCTTGTTGTTGAAGTACTACTAAGCAAAGTATGTCCTTGTTTATGAAACAACAAGATGGGCGAGGGAGAAGGCTAGTAAAATCAAGCTTCTCTCATTCTACGAAGTTGAGGCGAACATCATAGCACCGGCCCCACATGCTTGCCTCTAAACTTGGCTGAAAGACCCAATGTACAATATATTTGCTGCAATCTAACATTTACCCACCACAAATTAAAATATATGGCAGATGCATCGCTCGATGCAGAGGCCGGAGTCCCCTTTTCAAAAAAACAAATTAAAATATATATTCCTGTTGACCAGATGAGCGCGTAAACTACAATCACCGGTGATGTAGGGCCGTAAGACTATTTTAATTTAAAAAACTTCGGACGGCCACATAGCATGGAGCCACCCCAACGATTTTAAGCTTACAGCACGGTACACGCCATTCTAGACTACTTACACATGAAACTGCCACACGAGCCCGGCGTTGGCTCTTCGCCGAAGTCGAACAATGATGGTGTACTACGACCGGAGGAGTACTACAAGACGCTTCGCCATCCGACACCGATTGAACTGCATGTCCACCGGGCGGAGGGAGAGCGGTAGCAAAGCTTCTCCTATTCTGCCGCCACCACGCCATGGGCGAGGGACGCCTCCTTTTTGCAGATGACAGGGCCCGGCAGGTGTGGCCAACCTGTCATACACCCAAAGGCAGGTGCAGTTAAGTCCGCAGGGAGAGGATAATCAAACTTCGTTGATGTACGAAAGGACGCGCACATCAAAGCACTCACCGATATATTTCAATAATTTGCATTTACCGATGCATTAATTAAACGCATGCATGCATGCCATGACTCTTCTTTGATATTACTTGCATGTGTTTATTTAATGCACCTTGAAGTAGTACTTCCTCCTAAATTATAAGTCTTTGTTGGGATTCCATTATGAATTACAACGGATGTTATGATGCATTTTAAGTGTGGATTCATTCATTTTGCTCCATATGTAGTCCACCTAGTGAAATTCTATAAAGACTTAATCCTCCATTTGGAATTAGGCTGTTATAGTGGGAGTAACTTAGACTAGTAACATGCATAGCATAGTCTATGTTACAACCTCATAGTATAGTATCAAATTAGGA
>JAHIAM010021039.1:0-12692 GCA_021605205.1 Aegilops longissima | reverse complement strand
CAAAGTTGCCACTAGTAAATATAGGGAACAAAGAGATATTACATACCTGCGCCAAAATTGGCCACAGGCAAATAAACGCAGCAAAAAACAAGAGCATAATAAACAACTTAAGAGCTCAAGAAAGTTATCCGGTATCCACCATGTGGAAATAAGCTTAGCAAGCTGATTAGCTTTGTCGCTTTGGCGCTAAAAGTCATCCAACGCTTGTTGCACCGAAAGTATGCATCCGAATGCTCGGACTTCAGCCCTTCCGCTTGTTTCGCAGCACAACCGATCGATGTCTTTCACTTGTAGTTGAGACTCAAGAAACCGAACTGATTCAAAGGAGTTTGAATAGCTTGTGCATGCGGTAGTGGCCAAGAACTAACACTAAACCAAGACAGGACTTTGGGGTTGTCTCTGTCTTCAAGATAGTCTTCCTTAGTGTTTTATCAGCTTTGTTGGAGACCAACAAGGATGTGTCACTATCCTAACCTTATCCGCATTACTTCCTTTACCATTGCTTAATAAGGCACTTTCCCCAATATTCTCAAGATTCTAAAAGAAGAAACAAGGCAACATAACAAGTTTAGATGTACTAGTATATGGAACTCATTTCGTGAACCACATTAGTAAGGTGGACGGATTAAACTACCAAGCTTATATTGCCAAGTACTAGTACATAATAAAAGCATAAAACAAAATATATCTATGTCCTATGGTCACTTCATTGTCTTGCCAAATCAAAATAGAGACACGGTTCAAATCATATCGTTCAAGACAAGGCAGCGAAAGAATACAAAGTGTGGGAAACTACACCACAACAAGATTTCAGATGGGTACCACGGGTCTACATGTACAACAACACTATTGGCTCTTGATGTTAGTAATGTGCATGATATGAAAGTCAACGATACACAATTGAAATTGAAATCAAGAGCTATTGATAAGAGCAAACCTTAAAGAAACATGCATGAACATACCCATGTGCCATTGAGTTTCGATTGATCCTTCAATTTAAAAATAAGTTTGTATGAGTAAATACAAGGATACAAGAGCAAAGCAATCATAGTTAAAAGGCGCTTAAGCGAAGCGCTGCCTAGGCTTTAGGTTGCAAAACGATTTGCCATAGCTACGCATAATCAGCATAATCCCATAAGCATGCCTTTGGTCAAGAAAGCGCAAGGTGGCAAACGCACAATTAACGCCTAGCGCTTTTTTGAACTATGATAGCAATGGAATCTTAAATTAGAAAGTTGTTCTTCAGGTTTAGGCACTTGTTCTACATGAACAGGTACGGTAAGACGCAAGAATAAAATACTTAAAAAGAAAATGAGCTCATAGACCTTACCACATTCTTGGTTCGGACATAAGATACATGCTCCCATTCATCGTCCAAAGAATGTGTCTCGAGAACGTAAGGGAATTTGATGAGTTTTTTGCCGGTGAAGTACGCTTTCTTCGTGTAATTCCGAACGCCACCAAGCATTCTTGAAGATAGCAGAGGTATTAGCACAGGTTACCTCATCCTAAGTTTCCAATCGGTCCTTCTCTATAGAGAAAATGGGAAAATTTGGTATTATAACCATCATGGAGGTAGGATGTATGGGACGAACAAAGTAATTGCCATGAATAACATTACTTACAATAACTCCGGACAAACACCTGAATCGCATTTTCCTTCATCTTCGATAATATTTCCAAGATGGGAAGATACACATACGATTTAACAACATCAAATGCGATAGATGCTAAACTCACGGTGGTTGTGCTTCCTCCACGTGAATAGGCGATAACCGTGGAGTTGGGGTTCGCCATGATAGACGGCCCTTTGGGCACGGAGCTGCCTTACTAAACTGCTCTTGTTTGGGAGCTCTGTGGTGGAGATGGTGTTGTGTCAACAGGAATGGGATACTATCGGTGTTGGGGTTAGATTGGGTGAAGCGGTTCTCCGTCCATCGCAGAGGGGTACAATCGAGAGTTTGGGTTATGTGTGGTAGGGCTGGTTCTTGTGCATGTACAACCGGTGCTATTCCACCAAGAGGTAGCACTGTTTATTTGAAGACCGTGTTTTTATTCGCTGATAATGCATCACCCGCCCAATTCAAATGGCTGATAAACAGGAAACATAGTTGAATGTAGACATTGTATGAGAGAGATGCAATAGATAGGTGGAAAAAGAGGGCATGAAATAGTTGACATGTATATTGTTTAACTAAAACGGATAGCATGACATAATTTCACATATATGATGTCTATCTAAACGGATAGCATAGCATAACATAATTCAAAGATATGATGAATAACTAAACAGGATCATGACATAATTCACCTACATGTTATCTAAGTAATCAGAATCGCATCATTTAATTCACATATGTGATTTATATGCTAAACAGAGGGCATTCAATATGATGTCCGAACTAAGAACATGGTGTTGAATATTGTGTATATGATGTCTAAACTATGCAATGCAAGACACCGATGCATGATATGAGCAGATAAACGTGCAAGTTAGAGCATACACCCGCTGGGGAATAGGACTGGTCATCTGCTCTCAATCCATCTCGAGGAGCTATCGACCAACAAGAGATCTGCTTGACGGTAGCAATGTCTGCTCAAGGCCTTGTTTTCACTCCAAATTTTTCCATCTCCCACCCAAATGGCTGATTCACAGGAAGAGTAGTTTAATGTACAAACATTTCGATAAATGGAAATGTAATGAAGAAAAGGATGGGCAAGATATCATTCAAATATATGATGCCCGGTTAAACAGGATGGCATTGCACATTTCACATATATTATGGCTGGCAAAGACATGAGACGCATAATTCCCATATATGATATAGAAACTAAACAGTGGCATTACAACATGTCTAAACTAAGCAGATGACATATATGATGTCAAAAGTAGGCACTGCAAGGCAACATATGCATGATATGACTAACATCATCATGCCAAGGTAGAGCAAACACCTTGGGGGTAAATAGGAGTGGTCACCGGCTCAATACGCCTAACGATATCTTCCTCCGATTACAACTGGAGAAGGTGGGAGGGTTTGCCATTGAACCCACCAGGAGCGATGTCTGCATGACATTGTATTTCCACAAAACTCTTTCTTTTTCTACATGTTCAGATGATGGTACAATATCCAATGCATACAAAAAATATGGTGAGATTATGTAAGGAGAGCATGCAGAAATTTAGAGTGATGGTAACAACCATGGATCGAGTCCGTTGAACCAAAATAGCCCTAATGGATCGACGTGATGTATAGTAATAGTGATGCAACAAGTGTACAACCTCTTTCGTGCCGTTTCGACCTCAAAGATCATTGGGTTGGTCTGAAGCGAAGGCAGAGGTGGATGTCGGAGTGGAGGAAGATCGAGGAATCAAGACGGCGCCCGGGCATGCTCTTTGGATGGATCGCTCTTGGAGCAGCTCCGTGAGCCAGTAAGACGCCAAGGCTGAAGCAGACAAGAGTACATCGCAATCTCAAGTGATTCTAATAGCATCTCCAATAGATGATGTAAAATGGATGTAAAATTAACATCACCAAAAACCACCGACTACAAAGATGAGGTAAAACTGTTGACTCAACTTAACGTCAAACTGAAATTTATCAGGAATCTGAATGCTACCGCAAACTGAACGCAATGGTAGCAGAGAGGCACTTGACATGTAGTTTAGGAGGGCCTCAGTCATCTTCAACCGCACCTCGAGGCCACCACCATCGGCCGAATCGCTGCCCGGCCCTCAAACAACCGCCACCGCCCCCAGCCCTTCAGGCCCCCGCCCCACCCAACCCTAAGATAGATAGGGGTACTCTCCCGAGCCTCCGCCCTGCAGGGTGGTTCTTCCTTAACTCCGCGAGCCCCCCAACCCCAAAATCGATCGACTAAAAGTCGATTCAATCGATCAAGTGTGGCTTAATCGGAGCAAAGAAAGATGAGCGGGGGAGAGCAGCAGCAGAGCTGGGCGAAGGAAGATCGAGCAGAGCCGGAGAAAGAAGCAGCAAAAGAAGGAAGGAACGAGAGCCGGAGCAGCAGCAGAGATCCGCTGGTATGGACGCCGGCCAAGGGGCCTCGACCGGGGAGAGCGCGGAATGTCGCCCTGGAGCCGGCTTCAAGGTAGCCTCCATGGGGTGCGGATGGAGCACCGCCGGGCGCCGGAGGTCGAAGTTAAGGAAAAGGTGCGGCGATGGTGTACAACCTCTTGGTGGCGCTGAGTAGGCCTCGGCCCCGAGGAGTCGGGAGGATGTTGCTCGGTGGAGCAGGTTAAGGCGGCGTGGGGATGGAGCAGCGCGATAGACGAGGCGATCGTCGAGCAGCTCCTGAGGTGGAGGACGGGCGCGAACCAGCGGACGGCGAGATGGAACGATCCTCATCCGGGAGGTGGACGAGGGACGCAGTTGTTGCGGTGGACGACGTCGGGGAAGAGGCTCTGCTGGGCAGTGGTGACGTATGGACGGAGGAGGGTGGGGTTTCGGCTGGAGCGGAGAGGTTATGGCCCGATTTAATGGCAAAAGGGCTGGGAGGTGAAGCATGACTTAGGGACCGCTTGTCCAAAATGTAGGGGTGTTAAAAAGTACCCCACACCGATTTGAACTAGCGCCCTTCGGCTCGTTAGAAGGGGATTTCAGGTCGGATTTGGCAGTGGAGGGAGTTTTTCGCTGTTGTAATTTCGGGATAGCAAGGCGCTGGGTTGTGAGGCCCAGTTTTGGGAGCACGATATCTGAATTTTCGGATATAACAAGACGGGGTTGAATTTAGGACAAGCCTAACGTAGTAATATTGTACTTGTATGCACTCAAATCAATTCGCACTTCCTCAACCAAAAAGAAAACGAAAAAAATAAAACTATTCACACCACACAAAGAGAGAGTCTTCCCGCTTTACTATACAAATGTTATTAGTTATTCTTCCTTCCATCTATATAGGGCCTAATGCCTTTTCGATGCTAACTTTGACCAAATATTAGAGCAATGATATATGACATGCAACTTACACAAAGCACACCGTTAACTTCGTCTTCGGAAAGGTTCTTTCAATGATATAATTTTCACATTGTGCATGTCATGTACTATTAATCTTGTCAATAGTCAAAGGCGGTCTTAAAATCTCATTACGCCCTATATAGATGGAAGGAGGAGTATGAATCCATGTTATGTCCGATTTTTTTTCCTTGTGATAATGCATGTAACCTACTCATACCAACATTTTAGTGCATTCCAAATGTCTATACTACCGCTGCAATTCAACTAAATTTGAATTTGTTTTCTATTTCAATAAGAATCTACAATCATATTGTTGCCAACTTCAACCATCATAGTTTCTTGCTATCCGCCGATATAAATCGGACGCCTATAATGCGGATGGCGGCACACCATCATCAACAACTCCATTTTTTATAAGAGAGAGATAAAATATATTAAATGTAGTATAACATGTTCATAAACACACCATGTGTATCACCGTTATATATATTCACACATGCGCCGGTTTAAAACACTATGATAAATTCTTCAAATATCCGAATTCTTTTATAATGAAGTATATATGATCTCTATTCGCCTTTTACACCCACACAACCCTCTTATCTTTGTAGCTAGCGCTAACTTTCTTGTGCATGCACACCCGCATCCCTCTCACCTCCCTCAAGATTCTCTAGCTCCATCCGAAATTGCTTTTTCACTTTAGGTCGCTCACCCAACGTGTGTGTAGGCCCCCAGCTCCTTCTTTACGGCACACATCGATCGATATGCCTCTCAGCGTGTGCCTAGCACAAACACAAGCTTCCCTCTTCTCTTGTCACCGCCCATGCCTCACTCCCACCACTCTTTTCATCGCTCGATCAGACACTCCTCCCCGCCGATATAGTATCCTCTCGCACCACCTCCTACATGCATCCCTCTATCTCTATCCTTCTCCCGGCCTCATTTGCTTCTAACACACACATGCATGTATACCGATCGATCTCCAACATATACCAGATCGACTTTAACTACCCCCCATCGATCGACGATTTCACAAGTTATGTCTCCTTTTCTAACAAAGGGCGATTGATCTTCCTATGTAGTTATGTCTGCTACCACAGCCACATCGTCCCCCTCATCATTCGTGCATGCTTCCCGACTGCCTCTCACACGCACGCAGCATAGACAACAAGCAGCCATCTCCTCTCTTATTGATATTATGGCGTTCTCCGCTTGTCTAGCAAGCCTATCCCACCATTTGTTAGAAGCAACTCCACTACCACCCCTCCAACACTCTAGCCTGCTCTCTCCCAACCTTATTCCTCTCCTGCACATATGCATGGATGCCGATCGATCTCCCTTAATACATGAGGCGATCGATCTCCTTAATACATGAGGTAGGCCTCTCCTCCTCCACACATATACCAGCCATTGTACCTCTATAGTTAATTGGCCTCCTCTTCCCCACCACACACCGATAGTCGGCACGCAAGGTATCCATGCCACGAGACAAACTGCACATGTCCCTCTCACGCTCCAAAGAGGGCCAGCCACTCTATTCTTTGACGTGGACACACAAATTGATGGCACTTTTATCGACCCAAACACACACACATCATCCCTCTTATTTATGGACACCCAAGCCGGTGATACCTCCACTCTTCTCGTGGATCGCCTCTATATATATGTTATATCCAGGACCTTTTCCACACATTGTTGTTACATTTTTGATTGACCCCCCAAAAAAACTCTCAAGAACCCACACACTATATCTCTCTAGGTTTGTATCTCTCCAACAACCCCATGTAGGTGGTGTACGATACAAGAAGAGAATAGGTGCACCGGCACGATTTCACGCTTCGGCCCAGCCACACCCGCTGGTACCGGTGGAGCCTATTTTTTAAAATGGCAGCCCACGCTAATTTGAAGCCTATAGCGGTTGTTTACCTAGGGAGGTCGTACCAGCCCGCATAAACAAAGTTCGACTTGACGGTTGCCGCTTTTTTAAATAAAGTTATAGCGCCAATGGCACGTACTAATATAAAAGATTTTTATGGAGAAAAGGTAGCCGTCACTATATACAATGGAGCCTTGGTGCCGGTTTGTCGCTTCTTCGTAGTATCTCACAAAGGCGGTGGCCTCTCTCTCTCTCACCGCGGTCACGATCCGCCCATCCCTCCCCGGGGAAAGGGAGGCTCTCTTCTCTCTCACCTTGGTCCCGATCCGCCGATCCCGTTCCGGGGAAAGGGAGGAAGTGCATCCTTTCTGCTCGACGGCGGAGGAGACGCCCCGATTCGGGTACACGTGTTCTCTGACGTTTGGGGCAGGCTTACGCCACCGCCGCAATTCCGCCCCGCCACCTAGTTACATCCCACGACCTCCGTTATCCCTCCGCCTTGCTCCACCGCCTCCTTCCCACGCTGCATGTGGATCTTCCATAGTTCTTTCCCAAAACGTAGCTCGCCAAGATTTTCCATATTGCATTTCGCCTCACACGCTTTTAGACAAACACAATGTTGTTATCTTCCTTAGGCAAGGAATATGCTTTTTGTCTCGTGTGTCATCAACTGTTATTGGCCAGAATTGTTTCCTTTACCTCTTTTTTGCAAACAGGCTATCCATTTCACCTGCTTTATTCCTTTTGGTGAACTGCAAAATCACTTTTTTCAAGAGTGTTTTGTGCAATTGTACTAAAATGTCACATGGGCAACGCCTCTACATTTGGCGATCGCACAAAGGGAGATTGGTTTTTTTATCCTCCTCATCCAACTCCGAGCCTAATCTTTCCAACTAGTTAGTCTTAAGAGAGACCCAAAGGTGACCGGCTTCTATTTATGTGTTTATTGTTTCATCAGCAGTCCTCTATTATCGAATCACACTTAATATCTTTGGAACAGGACCCATCTATTTTAGTGGAACTGCACAAATGATCGGAATGTTGCATGCTCCGTAGCTACTTTTTTCCCAACATGCCTTGTTGATTTAGACAGGTGGGGGACGTTGCCAATGAAAGCATGGATCAATTTTAATTTAACACCTTCTCACAACTCGCTTGGATGTAATTATTATCGATCCCTAATAATTGACATGCATTAAAGGAAGTTAGTTTTTATTGTTTCAAAAGAGCATCGATGGCAAGACACGAAAAAAGTGAAAGCTCACACCATTGTACAATTTCATGTCTCGCTGGAAAATTATTTGTATAGTACGTCAATTATGTAAACAAATGATGGAAGCTTGATAGCATTGCCGAAGCCTCTTCATCATCCGGGTCCATGTGCCATGCACAAAATTATACTCCTTCGCTCCTAAATATTTGTCTTTTACAAATTTCAAAGGCATATTTTAGAGTGTAGATTCACTCATTTTGCTTCGAGTGTACTCCTCCCTCCTAAATTTTATTGCTTTCTAGAGATTTAACAAGTGACTACATATGGAGCAAAATGAGAGAATCTACCTCTAAAATATTATATACATCCGTATGTGCCACCATTTGAAATCTCTAAAAGACAAATATTTGAGTAGTCACTGTTGAAATTCTAGAAAGACAAATAACTCCAGTATATTTAAGAACCGAGGGGTAGGCACAACCGCATGGGAGACTCACCCGTCCCCCCAATTAATAGTGAGTAATGAGCAGTCAAATCATAAGCCCCACCTTTCCCAATCGAAGTTGCTCAAGAAGCAACCATCAATACCTCTTCTTGAATCCGCCTACTAAACCGCCACCCTTATACAACGCGCCTTAAAAAAAAAAAGATCTGTGGGACCAAGGCAACTAGCGATCGCCGAAAATAGCATTGGTAGTTATAGCACCGCCTATTACTAGAGGGAATAATGCGACACACATGCAGCAAGGCTTCCACCCGGTACACACATGCATGCACTTACTCCATGGTAGAGAAGTACATGGAGAGAAAATTGTGGACTTGATTGCGTTACCAGCCCTAATTAATTGAGCATTAAACCAAACGCCCCTAAAGTCTCTCGGTGGTGGAAATGCATTGAGAGAAATGCATCATAATGAAGCGCTACCAGAACTGTGACGGAGGGAGGAGTATTGAAGGTTCAAAACCAAGTATGGATCGGTCAACGACCTCCTCTTGGCATATCACCCATTGGAAGGAGGTGAGCAAACCGATCTCAATTGACGGCAAAGAGCCAACCCGCTGCCTTGAGAAGACGAGGAGCGAGAACACGACGGTTGCATGGAGGCCAAGATATATTCGAGCATGGTTGGTTATCGATATCATTCATTACATGTTGGGCTGCCGTTTTCCGCCTTTTCCGAATAAACGGTACTTTATCGAGATAAAAAAAAGAGTATGACGCCCACCATGCGGTTCTAGTAGTAGTACTACTTGCATCGGCTTGGCCTTCGCCTTCGTGAAGTCAACAATGATGGTACCGCATGTTGGGTACTACAAAGGTATGCTCCATAACCAAGGCACCGAGGGTAGGTTGCATTAGTCAGGCGAAGAGCCACCTTGTCCCGCAAGCTTCCCTGCTCGAAGTTGAGGGACACACCAAAAAGTAGTGCTAGTCCATACCCTCCTTTCGTTAATATGGCTTAATTTTTAGGGTAAATGGAGAGCTTTATTCAATATAAGCATTCTTAAGAGATCAGCCAAGACACGGTCACTAGGAAGCAGGTACCCCGCAAAAAAGAAGTAGGAAGCAGGTGTTTCATCAACCAGCTCGCCACATTCAAAGTGCAGGCACGGTTCGACGAAGATGCGCCAAGGTTTGCACCACATGCTGAATAACAAAAAAGAGGAAATATTAAAGGCGCTACTATTTGTAACAGGATATGAGCCAATTGCAGAATTGTTGGTGTTCCATGCAATCAACTTCCATTATCACATGCGAACCTCAAGAGAACCAAATGTGTTGAAGATTGCTTTATCACATTTTAAAATTTAATAAGAGGGACGCCCCTCCATCGGTTCCTAGTACTAGTATAGTACTTACGCTTTATAGACTATATTAGTAGTACTAGTACTAGTAAACTTTGCTTTGGTTGCCATTCGGAAGTCCAATAGTAGACTAGTAGTATAGTGTATGCTTCCGCAATCACACAATTAATCGCACGCCCACCGCTGAGCGAGGGAGAGCTTGCATTAGTCAAAAGTTTCTCCTTTTAGCCACCGCCAAGTAATGCTAGTCCATACGCCTCCTCTCCTTAATATGGATTAATTTCAAACGGATAAATACACTATTCTCATTGTATATTTGTAAAAATACGTCAGGACTTCATAATACGCCATTGCGCCAATATATATATTTTCCTGTTTATGGTCACTAGCTCACCCCGACCGAGTATGTGTGTGCATGCAGTAGGTTGAGCACTTAGCGTGACGTGTGTTTCCGTGGTCTGACATGCATGCATTAGGGCCGCTGCTTAAGGCCCATGTGTACGTGGACTGTTGCATACACGAGGGGGAGTACGTAGGGGCCACAAGGAGCAAAATCACATAGTAAGTTAGTCGGAAGAAGAAACCATCATTTCACCTTGAATGACACGACCAATATAAAATGGTTGATATGGAGAGAAAAAACCACTATATATACACTAGCAGGAGCCTGTACAAGCCTGCTTTAAGGTTTCTTCACAAGCATAGAACAGGGCCGACCCACGGGGAAGGGAAAATGTTCAGAGACGTCGACATCCAGGAAAACCCAGTGGGGCCCCAATGGGGTCACCTGAAAGATGCGCCCCAACCGCCCTTCTAGCTACAGCCCGACGTCCTGTGTAGTCCATCTTCCTTTGGAGCCGGGTTGCTCCATCGCCGTAGCTCCATCTCCATGTCGATTTTCTACTTTACCGCTTTACTTGTGATGATTTATGTCTCATGAACTAGTGCGATTATTATTCTAATCACACTTCTTCAAATCTTTGCCACCGGGATGCTCAGTCGATTTTAGTGGAACTGCACAAAAGCATCGATGATCCAAGGGTGCCCGCCTTTCCTTCATGTGTTCTACTGGCCGGGAATTAAATCATGTTTAGGGTTTAGGGTTTAAGTGAGACCCCATCGTAGTTTTTTTTTCAGAACGCCTCACAACTTTTTTTTTAGTTGTGAAGTAAATATTGGCTATGATCTGTGAATCATTGAGATGCATCGACGTGTTAGTTTTCCTTTGTATTTGATGGAATGTTGTAACGGGCAACCTTGGAATAGGAATGAAAATGGAGGGAAAGTTTTCCCCGAGAAAAATGGAAACGGAGAGGAACCAACGCCGCTTTGTTGACCGCCATCGAGAAAACCAACGCTTAAATCACGTGTCGGTTCGTCTCACCTCCTCCACCTCGACCCCACACGGCGCCGGGCATGCCACTCACCGCAAAACCGAGTATACGATAACTTTCCCGCCCGCTTGTCGGGATCGCGCCGGAGTACTACTAGCACTACCGAAGAATTGACAAGTTGGGGAGATAGCTACAGCACGACCCCAAGAACTTTTACATGCATGTTGTAGCCGCATTAACTTTTGAACGCGAGCAGCCGCGGCACCGGACGGACGCCTTCTTTGGGCCGCTTCTTCAATGCCGGGCGCTGAGAGGTCCGCCCTTTGGCGGGCATGAATGCGGAATGACCATTTCGGGGAAGCACGCCGGTGATGAAGAGGGTTCGGTTGGTCAGACCCCGTGGCAGGGTCCACGCCAAACAAGAGATGTTTACGAAGCCGATATAATTAAAACGAAATAATGTGCCATTGGACAAATATGATTGGAGATGGAGATGGAAATGGAATTTTAGTAAACACGGATATGCATGTCATATTATGTGTGGGATTTACCTTGCCTGGAAGCGGGGGTTTTGATCGAAGTTTTTTTCTTTACGTTAGAAAATCAGTTTTCTAATTCACATCTAGATGTTATTTAAGGATATCACATCTAAGCTCCCACAAGTATATAATGTAGCAACAAGAAACAAAAAACTAGGACAAAAAAATAACCACAAAAAGAGTGGAATCAACTTAGATGTGACATAACTATGTCACATCTAGATGTGTCCTGATGATTTAAAAATTGTCCGCCATTTGCTTTTTTTTTCGAGCCAGATTCTATTTAAAACCATCTATGGAGATTTTTACCCATTATAGCCTCTTGTTGGATAGAGTTTCGCCTCGCTTCTCCCCCTCCATATCAAAACAAGATGAAAGGTCCCTCTATCTCCTCCTCACCGTGGTCACGATCCGCTGAATGCCCTCCTCCCAAGGGAGGAGGTGAGTTGACGTTGTCCCATCGGGACGGAGGGGGGGCCAGCCCCTCCTGGAGGGGCCCAATGGAAGAAGATCCTCCACCCTTGTTCGCTGCCCAGGGGGATCCCGCCACCAAACGACATCTCGCCCAGAGGTATAACTTCTTTGTCCAGCCCCTGTGTCGCTTTGGGTTTTCTTTATCCCCTCCCCGCCTCCCATGCATAGTAGTAGGGGTTCGCCTGGTCCAACATCACCTACTAGTACTATTATAGAGGAAATGCCACTCAAAAGTTGTCCTGGTTTATGCCTCTGGAGGTATACATGTTGTTTCCAAAAAAGTACATGGTGGTTTGCGGTCATTGTCCATATGGTGGTAGTACTATCAACGTTAAATGAAGAAATGTTTTTTTCTGATCCTGGTTTAGTTCCCATCAAGATATAATTATGATGCTTTTGTTTGTTGGGTACTTTTCATTAATTTTATTGACAATTGAGATGTCGTTAACCTTTTTTATATTTTTGGAAACAGGC
>JAHIAM010021038.1:0-15997 GCA_021605205.1 Aegilops longissima | reverse complement strand
TGACTCTGCTTGCAGCTTCGAGAATTCGGACGGGTTTCTCCTTGTAAGTTAGATCACTTGTCAAGTTGTATGGCCTCTAGGGCACCGTGGTCTCTCAACGGAACATCGGCCATGTCGGCATGACACTTCTTCAACGAGAAACATGGAAGACATCATGAACTCCGGACAATCCTTCCGCAATTCCAACTTGTATGCAACTTCTCCACGACGCTCGAGGATTTTGTAGGGGCCAATGAATCGGGTGCTAACTTTCCTTGACACCAAACCTCTTGATTCCACGAAGTGGACACACGAAGATATGCTCGGTCTCCCACTTCGTAAGTCACTTCCTTGCGCTTCTGTCGGCATAACTCTTCTGTCTTGATGTGCTATCTTGAGCCGTCTCGAATCAGCTTGACCTTCTCTTGGAATCCTTGATAAGATCGGAACCGAAAAGTGATGATCTCCAACACTATCCCACGAAATGGTGTTCGCACCTCCTTCCGTATAGAGCTTGAAAGGGCCATCTTCAAACTAGATTGATAACTGTTGTTGTATGAGAACTCGCTGCGGCAAATTATCATCCCAGCTAGACCCATAGTCTAGCACACAAGCTCTCAACATGTCTTCCGAATCTGATTGACTCTCTCGGTCGTCCATCGTCTGGATGAAAAGCTATCTTGAATTCCAGCCTCGTACCCAAAGTTTCATGCAATCTGCTTCCAAAACTTTGAGGTAAACTGCGTTCCTCTATCGACACGATTTTCCTCGAACTCCATGCGACATCGATCCGGTCATGTATATCTTGGCCAACTTGGCACTGGTATAGGTAGTCTTCACGGGAATGAAGTGAGCTACCTTAGTCAAGCGATCAACTACTACCAGATAGAATCATAACCTGAGCGGGTCCTGGGTAATCCTGTGATGAAATCCATACCAAGTTTCTCCCATTTCCAATCGGAATCGCAAAGGTTGAAGTAACCTGCTGGCTTCGATGTTCTGCCTTTACGTTGGCAAACATCACATACTGCTACGTCTCAGCAATGTCCTTCTTCATACCGTCCACGAAACTTTGCTTCAAATCCGGTACATCTTGGTGTTGCGGGATGAATAGAATACTGTGAATCATGAGCCTCTGAAGAATTAACTTCCGAGTTCGGGATCATTGGGCACATAAATCGATCCTCAAACCATATAGTTCCGTATTCATCCTTACGGAATCCTTTAGCTTTTCCTTCCTCCATCTTTTGCTTTATCTCATCGATTTCCTTGTCCGACTTCGGGCTTCACGAATCCTTTCGGTCAAGGTGGACTGAACTTCGAGTTGCAACAAATCCTTTCGGAACTATCTCCGATCGGAGATCTCGAAGTCATCGACTAACTCCGGGTAATCCTCCTGCTGTAAGAGTATTCACATAACTCTTACGGCTCAAAGCATCTGCTACAACATTAGCTTTACGGGTGGTAATGCAATCTCATGTCATAGTCCTTTATCAACTCTAGCCATCTCCTCTGCCGAGGTTCAATTCCTTCTGCGTGAAGATATACTTCAAACTCTTGTGATCTGTAGACATCACAACGGTTTCGCGATGAAATGTCTCAGTCTTGAGTGCATGCACTACATGCTAACTCCAAATCATCGTGGCATAATTCATCTCATGAGGCCGTAGCTGTCGAGGCATAAGCTACAACCTTACCTTCCTGCATCAATACTCCTCCGAGTCCTTGACGAGAAGCGTCTAATAAACCTGGTATTCCTTGTGTATGTCCGCAAAATCAACACTGGGCGGTGACCAACCGTTTCTTCAATTCCTGAAAACTGGCTTCACATTCCTCGGTCCAAACATACTTGGCTTCCTTCTTCAACAGCTCAGTCATGGGCTTGGCAATCTTCGAAGTTCTCTATAAACCTCCGATAATATCCTGCGAGTCCGAAAACTGCGGATCTCCTTGGTCGAGGTAGGTGATGCCAATCGGTGGTGATTCAACCTTGGCGGGATCAATGCTATTCCTTCTCCTGAAATAACATGTCCGAGGAATCCAACTTCCTTCACCAAAATTCACATTTGCTGAACTTGGCATACAATGATGTTCTCGAAGTTTCTCGAACTAGAGCAAATGCTCCTTATGCTCTTCCTCGCTCTTGGGAAAATCAATATATCATCGATGAACACCACGACAAACTTGTCCAAATACTCCATGAACACCTTGTTCATCAAATTCATGAAGTATGCAGGAGCATTAGTCAATCCAAATGACATGAAGGTATACTCATATAAACCATACCTGGTAGTGAATGCTGTTTTGGGTATATCCTTTTCACGAATTTTCAACTGGTGATACCCTGATCGAAGATCGATCTTAGAGAATACCTTGGCTCCAACAAGCTGATCAAACAAGTCATTGATCATCGGCAGGGGTACTTGTTCTTGATGGTTACTTCGTTCAATGCACGATAATCCACAACCATCCTCAAGCTTCCATCCTTCTTCTCTACCAAAAGAACGGGCTCCCCAAGGTGATGAGCTTGGACGAATATATCCTTTCTCCAATAACTCATTTATTTGATCCTTGATCTCTTTCAACTCATTCGGTGGCATCCGATAAGGTCTCTTGGATATTGGGGCTGTGCGCAATAGCTCAATCAGAAATTCAATGTCCCGTCCGGTGGCATTCTGGTAATTCCTCCGAAACACATCGGAAATTCTTGCACCTGGCACTTCCTCCTGAACAACTCCGTGAGGGAATGACTGATTCTTCATCCGGCTGTGCTGGCTACATACTTGATCCTCTTACGCTCCGGGTGGTGAGCAGAATAGACTTCTTGGACACGTCAATGTTCCTTCAAACTTTGACAACCAATCCATGCCTAGGATTACATCCAAGGTCTGTTTCCAACACTATGAGTTCCACGGAAATTTGTGATTCCCGATGTTGAGGGTTGCAGACAGCCTACACCGCCATCATTTCTCCTCCTGCGGGCCACGCGAAGGGGCTTCTAAGGGTTCTAGTCGTAATCCGTACTTTTCCACAACTACCCTTGATATGAATGAATCGTTGCACCGAATCAAAGAGAACCAAAACTGAACGTGAATTCAATAAAACTTACCAACCACAATGTCCGGTTGATCATAGACGCCCTCCACGCCGATGTGATTCACTTGAGCACGAGGGAAAGGATTGGGCTTCTTCACGAGCCTCCATTGCCATTCCTGTCCTCCGCTGGCCTCCGGCAGTCGGTGGCATAGTGCCCCGCCTTCGCACTTGAAGGTGTGATGTGGCTCGATCCTTCTGAGCCGGGCAGAACGGTGCTGATTGCCATTACCATTGCCATTGCCATTGCCATGGCCTGACTTGTTGTCCCGGGCGGTTGTTCCCATTTCCTCCATGGTTATGACCTCCATGGTTATGATGGGTGTGCCCTCCGAGTACGTGCATAGCGGGCTTCGCGAGTTCCCGAGTTGTGTTTCCGGCTGTACTTCCGCTATGGCTTTCTATCTGCTGCTGCTTGCCTTCCGTGATGGTGGCCTTGTCTACCAGCTCCGGTAGTTGTTGAAGGTAGCCACAATAAGCTGCATGCTCAATTCATCATTGAGTCCCCAAGGAACTTCTCCCGCCATGCATCTGTGGCCACATCATCGTGGGCATAGTGAGCGAGCTTGTTGACCATCCACGATCGTACACAAGACGTTCTCTCGGGCGAAGTTGAACTCACGCTTCTTCGCACTCATGGCTCCACGAGACATGAGCAGCGGAAGGCTCTGGAATTGGTCCCAAGTGATGCCACCCATGGGAAAAGTGGTGTAATTCTCCCACCAAGAAGCTGCAGTCCATCCAGCTTGATGCGCAAAGCGCACCTTCAAAGATCGGCATCCAACGGTGACTAGCTCCTTCCGATCTTATGGAGCCAATCATCACCACAATTGGCTCAGTACATTAGAGAACACCAGGATTCAACCTTAGAAATCGAGCAAGTTGTCCACAAGGTGGTGGCGTGGCGGTGGTTGTTGGCGGTGTTGTTCTGATTCTAATAAGGAGCTGCATCAGCATTCTCCGCTGAGCATGGGTGAGCTCCGGGAAACCAAAGGTCACGCCCTGAGGCATCTCGTGTTTTGAGGATGAGAAATGAGAATAGAACAATGGTCTATGAGAAATAACACTACCCATATGAATGCACAATCATAACACACCAATCATTTATTCATTCCACTCACAAAAGCTCATGACTAATCGAAGGAAAAACATCGCCTAACTGATCGATTTAAAAGTAAAAGATAACATGGTGGTCACTAAAAGTCTTCATCGCTGGCGCCCTCTTGGGGTTTCCTTCGGTACTCCCTTGAAATCCTGATCATTGCTCACGAGGGTGCTTCATCTCCACTGGTAAAGGTCCTCTCCAAGTCCATCTTTTCCTCTATCGCTGCAAGCTTCATCTTCGATTGTCGACTATCTCCATGAAGTCCGTGATTTCTTCCTCATGGCCAAGGAAGTTCGCGTTTCTCCTCCAGCCCATCATGGAACAAAAGCTTCCGTGTGTCTTCGAAGTTACGGCAGTCTGAATCTCCCTGCTTCCGAGAAAACACTCCAAGTCCCGGATGTACGAGAGAGTGGAATCGCCCTCAATGGTACGGATGATATCTCCATTCCTTGCCCCGCGAGAAACCATGGCGAGGTCTGAGTGATCGAGCTCGCCTCAGATTCTCTGAGATGTCCAAGTGCTCGTAGATCGCCACGCCCCTTCCGATGATCCAGCTTGAACTCGTGAACTCAAAGTTGATAGGCTCCGTGTGTCCTCCTAAGGTTCTCTCGATATGCACTTCAACTGTAGCGGTGTCCTGGAAGTGCATTAGTGGGTTTCCTGATCGAGGGTAGAGCTATCTTCAGCTGCTTCACCATCCGACCAGCTTCCAAAGGGCATCGCCTCATCGGCGCGTAACTCCGAGCAAAACTGGTTGAACTCGCGCCATCTAGAATGTTGCAAAGGGAGAAGAGTCGAATTGAACAGGAAGAATTATAGAATGAAAAGGGTTCAAAGTAAATGGTCTCGCTATGGCTTTCCGATCCTAGGGTTACGATCTACGGTCACTGGTGTTTCGATACCATCTCGAGCGACTGACCCAAAATCGTCAAATCTCCGTGGTTCGATTCATCCCAAGATCATGCCGGTACTCACAAAGACATCGATAAAGTAATCAAAGTTCAATCACACCTGAATATCATTAATCGATTCTCATATAGAGTCTTTATTACAAGGAATAAATTCGCTCAAGGCCAACTCATGAGAAATAAACTAAAACATCATGAAGCGCTGAAGGTAAGCGAGTCCATCCGACTCCAAAGGGCAATCGCTAAGCGCTGAGCGTAGCCTCACTCCCCGATCGGATATATCTCGCAACATAATACGTTGCTAGCCATGTAGGTCAGCTTTGGAATAAGTGGCAAGTCATGAAGAATAACAATAATAAAGTTACTAACACTATATGCATTTTGGTCGTGGAGCTCTAAGTTTCATCATTTTGTAAAAGCAAATTTTATCCTACTACAAAGGACTTGCTTGCAAATTACTACAATTGTTGGTAGTTATTGAGATGGTTCCGCCAACCAATATCTCGCTCCCAAATTATTAAGTCATAAACCCTCAAATTATTTCATTAGTTTTAGTGTTGAGATATCGAATACTTCCAAGTTCCAGAGGCTCAAATGTCCGTAATCGGGACACGGCTAATCGATTAGATCTTTAACTCGCAGAGGGTTGCGACTTTCCCGCAAGAATCATTCCTCCTTTAAAGTCTTCGGACTTCATGGTGTTTGAAGACGGACTAATGAAACAGGTCTTCCAAAGAGTTCTTCCGCCACTCCTGCACCCATCCAATCCTACCGCTCGCTCACTTCTCAGTACCGCCCAGCCAGCCACACTACTAGGGTCAACCCAGCCAGAGCCCATAATGGCTTGCGGCTGCATGTAAGCTTCCGGTCATGGGGCATCCATCCTTCTCTTCGTGGCTGGGTGAAGCTTTCCGCAGATGTCATGGCGCTTCTCCATGCATCCCGCCACCACTGGTGCTCCAGGTGCCCACAACCGTCCTCCACCCAGAGTGATTTTCAAGTCCATCTTGATCATTGTAGTTCATGGGGTTGTCATCATCATTGACTCTCACATCTTGCTTATGAATATCACTCATACCCAAAACCCGCTCACTAGCATAGCAAAGTAACTACTACGCCCGGTCATGGTAACAAGGATTGGTTCATCCTACCACATGATACTACTCAAGTTTAATGACTTCAAGATTTCACTACTGCATGCATGGTGGGTGGTGACAACTACTAATGCACAAAAACATAGGTATAGAAATAACATGATCAAAACTTGCCTTTGCCGATGATCCTCGAAGCTAACGAGTCGAGTAGCAAGCTTCAGATCCTGAAACTCTACCGAGACAAACAATAGCACAATAAGCACAAAGCAATAGGATCACACATCATAACAAAAGTAACTTAACACAACAAAACAATCAAAACCAAATCCAAAAGGAAAACTCAAAGAAACCAATTCCAAGTTTTTCCCTACTCCAAACAATAACTAAAATAGTTTTTTATATAACAAATTTTCCTTAATATAACCTAATCATGCTTTTAAGTTAACTTAATGTAAAAGGTTTCACTAAGCAACTAGGAGCAAAAAGAATTAATTAAAAGCTATTATAAAACTCATTTTAGGCCTAATCCAATTTCTATTAAGAAAAATAATTTAAAACTTTTATTAATTATAAATAAAAGTTCATCTAATGGAGTGACAGAAACTAACCTAGAATAACTAATCACAAGTTAAAATAAATTAATTTACTAATTAATTAATTAGGAAAACAGAACTAGTTAATTAATTAGGATTAATAGGATTCTGTCTAAAACTAATTATTTATTAATCCTAAAATACCCAAGTTAATTTCTAGGGTTTGTCAATGTCAAAATAAAGTGGTGACAAAAGGAATCATGCAAAAATAATTTTTCTAACTAAAGTTATAGCAGATTTACTATTCTGACCAAAACTAAAATAAAGCAATTTTAATTATTTTAACATAGCTAAATATATATTCTACAGAAACTACATAAAATTTGCAATCCAACAAAAAATATTCATCTAAAATATTAAACAGAATGAAAGATATACATTTTTGAAAAATGAAACTATTCGCTAAAAAGAAAATCAAAATAAAAGAAAAAGGCCTAATGGGCCTATATCGCACTGTATGCTAGATAGCCTAACGGCTCTAGGGTTAACTAAAACGAACCGCCTAAAAATAAAACCTAACTAATAAATAAACCGATTGAACCGCCGGTTTTATAAATAAAACCTAATCCTTCGGGGCTTTGATCGGGGCACGATCTAAGATCTGACGGGGGCATTGCTTTGGCTTATGACCGGACGGCGGCGGCGCAGAGGGCTGGCGTCTGGCCAAGAGCTTCATGAAGCCAGTCGGAGATGCGGGGGCACGGGAGGTGTCTTGGGGTCGGGTTGGTCGGGTGGACTAGGTGGACGACGGCGACTTTGGGCGGTGGCGAGCCTGACGTGAGCCTGGAGAGGGAGAGGGGTCCCAGAGGCTAGGGGGAATGGGGCGGAGGGCTCTGCTATATAGCTCTGGGGTCGGCTCGCCTGGGATCGGGCGATCGGGATCCTGATCCTCGGGATCCCACGATTCCAGCAGGTCGAGGCGGGCTAGGGGAAGAAGAGGGCAGGTCCCACGGTCGGGAGAGAGAGGGGCGAGGGGGTGGCCGAGGCCTAGCCTTTTCTGAGAGTGGGGGACGAGGGGCGCTGGGTCGGCCTGGGTTTGCCCGGCTGGCTTGGGCCAAAGGCGGTTAGGAGGGGTGCGGCACTGGCTGGGCTGGGTGGTTCGGCCGCTCGTGGGTTTTATTATTTTTTAAATAAAACAAAACAAAAATAAAACCAAATCTATAAATATTTTATATAGGGTATATATATACCAAAATGATTGGGAATATTCCTTTCATTTGAACATTTTTCCAAAGGCAAAATCCAAACTTTATAAAAATCTATTTTTTCAAATTCAAATAGAATTCAAATTTGAATTCAATTTTGGCAATGTTTTCTCTGATATTTTTGGAGTGTCATGTTTGCTCCTCTCATACTTTTGATCAAGTATTTATCAGCTTAGTTTTTGAAATGTTTCCACATGCCAAAGTTTGAAATTCAAATTCAAAACTCAAAATTCTCCTAAACTTCAAATGGCATTCAAATTCAAACAGATGCATAGGATGCTTAGTATTATTGTAAACATTCCAAATAGGAAATTTGGGATGTTACAATATGAAACGTTGTATTTTTGTATATATTCCATCCTCCTATCCTCAAGGCTTTTACATCAAAGTAGTGTTCATCTCAGATCATGCATCAACGAGTTATGCAGAGCTAATTTTATTCATCTTCTTGTGGTTTTGACTTCATAAGGCAATATCAAAAAATAGTAAAGAAAAGAGTGTTAGGGATGTTAGTGGTCCTCCACCAACGCAACAGAGACTCTCTAGATTTTCATCCATCGCTAATGAGTTGAAGTCCCAAGTCTACATGATGAGTTCATCTCCGTATCCATCGCAGGTGCTTGCTCTAAGTTGACAAAGGTGATAATTGGTTTCATGTTGCATATGTTGTCTAGCCTGATTTCTTCTATTTTGATTAAATTGCACCGCTGAGTTCATACGCTATACATGTGCATATGACATGGCGTTATGTGTCTAGAATACATCGTGATCTATCTATCATACCATGTTCTTACATCAAAGTATTGTTGTTGTGTATCCCACATCACCACTCATGATTGGACACTTTAACATGGCAGTTTGATAGTGGTTGTATCTTGCATTGATTTCACGTTGTAATCGCTTCTAATTTTTCGAATTGCCACTTATGACAAGACACTTTTAACTTGGCACAAGAATGTTGGTTGCATCTTTCATATGGTGTCTAGCTTGCATCACTTCTATTTTCTTGAAATCCTTCGCTTAGTTTACACATCGAGCTGCTAATATGTCATGCCTCTATTTTCCTTACATATTCCATCCTCATACGGTTGTCTTACATCAAAGTATTGCTTGTCTCAGATTCATGCATCAATGAGTCTCAAGAGCGATTTTATTCTTTTGTGTTGTGGGTACGGCTTGACATGGCAAAGTCAAAAAGAGCAAGGAAAATAATATAGTAGGGAGTGGTGTTACTCTCGGTGAAACGGAAAAGGATCGGCCGCCATTCGTCTGGTACTTATAGTGCAAGAGAAGATCCAAGTCCACCGCTAAATCTACAAACACAAGATTACCGCTCCACCAAAGAGCATCCGCTTCAACTACAAAGATCTCAACGAGTTACTCGCTGCTTGTTCGAACCGCCAGCCCTAAGCTGCCTTTACACCTAACACTACTTCAAGCATCGCGACACAACAGACTTGGCAAGATCATATGAACCTCATGAGCATCAACACCAAGACGGATTTTGACCGAATCAAGTTGCAATTGCATGCTCCTTTATATGTACTCTCACAGTTTGATGTACACTAACACTTTCCATATTCGTTGTTGAACTAGCACCACGACGCAAGCGAAATGTACATCAGGGATAATGCTTGAAGATTAACAAAATCTAAAGGAGGAAGAATGGAGATCCATTTTGAGGCAGGTTTAAAAGGCCACGGATGCTACATAGTAGTCACCAAGTTAGTATCAGAGGCAGCCGCTTCCATTAGGTGTCATGCACGTATCCTCCCAACGTGATCCAAAGACAGAATGAGAAAGAGAATACCAGCTTAACACCTTCCTTGACCATTTATCCATAAGTAATGTTATTCATCGCAATTAGTAATATTGTCTTGGTCCGTCCCATACTTTCTAGCTTCCTCCTAATAAGACTCACATTCTTTTTCAAAGATGAGGTTCAAGTTGATCCAAAGATGATGCAACTAAACAAGCATGCACTCACGCTTTTCACCGCTCATGACAAGATTTGTACCACCTTAGAAAATCTCACTTTGAAGGCAAGGCTAACAATGAAATCGCCAAACATCTCCAAAGGAATATATTACGATGAAGACCGGACAACCTCGTTAAACATTGTTCGATCCAAAGTATCGTAGGCTATATGTATTTAATCGCACCACATATTGAACTTGTATTTATGTATGTGCCTTACAAGTGTATCTTCTTCTAGGCTAACTGTCTTGAAGAATAAGACCAACCGTCTAAAGTGAAATTCCAATAGACAACAGATCTCGAGCTATATTGCACAATCGCGAGGCTCTTGTAAATAGCTGCTACTTCTTCTTTTTTCTCGCGCATATTATCGTATCTATATTGACTTGTTCCAAATACGAGGAAAGCCCGTATGACCAAAAAGAACCTCGAACCAATGCAGGAAATCTTCAAGGATTGCCACACCAGAAGATGAAGGGCATGAGCACACCAGCTCAAGCCGTTGTAAGTCCTTACCTCCCGCTCGAACTGATTGGTAATGTGATGTGTTCATTTAACTACTTGGTTTGCAGCCAATGCCGCCATTCTGCTCACTTTTATACATAGTTGTCTTAACATATCATTTCACCTTACATGGTTTAAAAGAGATGAAGGATATTCTTTGGTCTTGATCTGTATTCTATGTTAGTTCACGGTGTACACAATGAAAAATAGCCTGCTTGTTTTATATCTGTTGCCCATGATATGAATGATGTCATACTATGTTCATCCTACTTTAAACCATGTCTCTTTATCCTTAGATGTCAACGAATGTGAGGAAATAGACAATAAGAGGGCATGCTACATGGACATATGTTCGTAAAGTGATTTTATTATGTAGTTGGCACCACAATACATGCTAATGTATTATAGTAGTTCACCAAAATAAGTTATGTAGAAAGGTGTAACCTACTTTGTTTGTTTTGTCTCATTAGTAACTTATCCGACACTAATCTACAAGTTCAAACTTTCGTGAAGCTATGGAAAAATGATTGAACAACCACAACCATCTAAGGTGACGAGGCTACCATAGGCACAATGTCACCTCTTGTCAGAGGCTTAGTATCTCTCCACTAAAAAGGCAAAAAGCACCTTCCCGATAATTCGTTGGTCACAAGGTAACCTCGCCCAAATCGCCATCGAACAAAAATCTTCCTGCTAGATGAGTGATATATCGCGTTCGACACAAGTCCAATCCCTAATGGACGCGCTTGGAAACAAGAATAGTGGTTGACAAATGTCGCAAGATATGAATGGTTTTGAAACCGACTATTAGACATTCGCTTCGTTGTTCAAGAGCAATGGCGAAAAAAGGTGAAGATCGTGGTCGCTCCATCGATTCTACACCAAACATTAGCACTCGTGTCAAATGATCTATGCTTCTATACATCTGATGGTGCTTTTATCCGCAAGGATCAAACTTTATGCCAATGTGCCTTTTGTTGTGATACAACATTTATGTCACGCCAAAGGTGCAATAATTACGACGCTATTTTTGTATAGTGTAGGTTTATCTTAGTAATGCATTCGGCCGAAAGCTTCAGAGAGCCCAACATGCCAACATTCGTCGGGCCCATTCCAATTGGGCTAAAACGATTATGGGCCGAATTTGCATGTAGCCCACTAAAAATATCCGGCCTAAATCAGCATAAGATTTCATATTTTCCGGTAGGCATGTTCCATAGTGGGCCTTTAACAGCCTAAACATAATTTGGCCCTCAAGAATAATAGGCCGCTTAGTGTAAATATCTCGAGCCAATAAAAACATGGGCCTTTAAAAGACCGAAAGTGAGATTGGGCCCATTTACATGTGGATCTTTCACAGTCAAATTGGACGGCCGTAAATGTGCCGATTTAATACACGGCCTTTAACAGCCTAAGTTCATCGGGCAGATTATCGCCATTTTTATATGCTGTTAATGGGCCCGATCATTGGGCCACATATGGCCCATGGATTTCGTCTCGACGTTAATCAGCCGAAGTGGCCCAAATATATGGCGGCTGCTAACAGTGCAATGTCGACATGGCCTAATATGACCCAAATCCTTCACGGTCATTTATGGGCCAAAGTTTCAATGGCTCGACATCGGCCCAATGAAGCAGACCTTTAACAGGCGAAATACACCGGCCGTAATTCGCCCATATACTTAGCGGATCGTTAACGGGCCGGTGATCATGGCGCAATGATGACAAGTTTAGGACAGGCCGCTGACGGCCGATTTGACACTAGCCATATGGGCCTAAATCGAGAATGTTGGGCCTTTATCGGCCGCCCATTATGGTCCGCAAAATCTCGTGCCTTTAGCGGTCTGCCATTATGGCCACAAAATCTCGCAGTTTTAGCTAGGCGCCCATTATGGCCCACAAAATCTCGTGGGCCTTTAGTGGGCCGCCCATTATGATACGTAAAATCTCATGGGTTTTTGTCGCTGGCCCATTTGGACCGCAAAATCTTGTGGGCCTTTAGTTGGCCGCCCATTTAAACTTTATGGGCCACTTTTGGCTGGTCCATGTGTCAAGATATCATAGGCGATCTCGCCCATTAGATGAGTGCCACCGTACAACGCGAGTCGACACGCAGTTTCCGCACCAATCGTAATTTTACATGTGGAAATCCCCATTGGTCCCGGTCGTTAACGAGTTACCGATCCAAAACTTGACCCGATAGCTTAACGGCGTCCATATGGGATGCCACGTTCGGTCACCTTGACGAAAGCACTTCGGACGCTGATTTATCGTCATGGAAGTGGACACTCGGATGATAATTTTGGTAATGTCATGGAACACTTCTACGACAAAGACAAGTATGACTATCTTGATTATGTCATAAATTTGTCATGGATGTACAAGCATGACAAAAATGCACCATCGTGACAAACACGTATCATCACGAAGTGTATTTTTTTGTAGTGGCGCGGCTCAGATCGTAAAACGCGATGAATCCTTCTCTGTTTTTCTCCCGAACGTGAATATATAGAGTTGGAGTTGAGGTCGATGCAGCTCTGGGGCCAAGGTAGGGGCGCGCAGGGGTGGGCGCGCTCCACCTCGTGGACAGGGTGGGCCCTCGGTGTTGATTCTTTCACCAAGATTTTTATTAATTCCAAAATATTCTCCATGAAGTTTCAGTCATTCAGAACTTTTATTTCGCACAAAAATAACACTATGGCAATTCTACGAAAACAAGATCACCGTAGTTCCATTCAAATCATGCAAGTTAGAGTCCAAAACAAGGGCGAAAGTGTTTGGAAAAGTAGATACGGTGGAGACATATCATGCACTAATCTATCAAGTAGTCAAGATACCGAGCTTGTCAAATGTTCATAACATGTGCTTCGCCCTCGCAATAGATCTCCACGAGCGTGCATCGTGACATAATTGTTTTGTGCAGCAATGAGGATAATCCTCGATCACAGATCCAATCCGCATCATTGCTACTATTATCTTTCAACTTAGTTTTCTAGGAACATATCAAAATTAAAACAGGGAGCTATACGCCAGCTATTGATCTACAACATAGATATGCAAATACTATCGACTAAGTTCATGATAAATTAAGTTCAATTAATCATATTACTTAAGAACTCACACTTAGATAGACATCCTCGAGTCATCTAAATGATCATGTGATCCATATCAACTAAACCATGTCCGATCATCACGGAGATGGAGTAGTTTTAATGGTGAACATCTCTATGTTGATCATATCTACTATTTGATTCACGCTCGACCTTTCGGTCTCGTGTTCCGATGCCATATCTGACATGCTAGGCTCGCAAGTTTAACCTGAGTATTCCGACATGAAAAACTTTTTGCACCCATGGTATGTGAACATAGAGCTTATCACATCCGATCATCACGTGGTTTCTCGCACGATAACAATGCAATCTGCATACAAAGGAGAACACTTATACCTTGAAATTTAGTGAGGATCATCTTATAATGCTATCCTGACTAAGAAAAATAAGATGCATACAAGATAAAGATCACATGAAATCAAAATATGTGACATGATATGGCCATCATCATCTTGTGCCTTTGATCTCCATATCCAAAGCACCGCCATGATCTCCATCGCCACCGCTTGACACCTTGATCTCCATAAGCGCCGTTGTCATCTCGCCAACTATTGCTTCTACAACCATCGCACCGTGATAGTGATAAAGTAAAGCAATTACATGGAGATTGCATTTCATACAATAAAGTGACAACCATAAGGCTCCTGCCAGTTGCCGATAACTTTTACAAAACATGATCATCTCATACTATAACTTACATCTCATCATGTCTTGACCATATCACATCACAACATGCCCTACAAAAACAAGTTAGACGTCCTATGATTTGTTGTTGCAAGTTTTACGTGGCTGCTACGGGTTTCTAGCAAGAACCATTCTTACCTACACATCAAAACCACAACGATTTTTCGTCAAGTGTGTTGTTTTAACCTTCAACAAGGACCGGCCGTAGTCAAACTCGATTCAACTAAAGTTGGAGAAACAAACACCCGCCAGCCACCAGTATGCAAAGCACGCCGAGAACCGGTCTCATGAACATGGTCATGTAATGTTGGTTCGGGCCGCTCATCCAACAATACCGCCAAATCAAAGTAAGACGTTGGTGGTAAGCAATATGACTATTATCGCCCACAACTTTGTGTTCTACTCTGTGTGATGACCCACAAGTATAGGGGATCTATCGAGTCCTTTCGATAAGTAAGAGTGTCGCACCAACGAGGAGCGTATGAAATGATAAGCGTTTTCAGCAAGGTATTCTCTCGCAAGTATCAAATAAGTGGTAACAGATAGTTTTGTGATGAGATAATTTGTAACGAGCAACAAGTAACAAAAGTAAATAAAGTGCAGCAAGGTGGCCCAACTTTTGTAGCAAAGGACAATCCCTAACAAACTCTTATATAAGGAAAACGCCCCGAGGACACATGGGAATATCACAAACTAGTTTTCATCACGCTCATATGATTCGCTCGTACTTTGATAATTTGATATGTGGTGGACGGTGCTTGGGTGCTGTTCTTACTTGAACAAGCATCCCACTTATGATTAACCTCTATTGCAAGCATCCGCAACTACAACAAAAGTATTAAGGTAAACCTAACCATAGCATGAAACATATGGATCCAAATCATCCTCAAGCAACGATAAACTAGGGTTTAAGCTTCCACTCTAGCAACCTATCATCTACTTATTACTTCCCAATGCCTTCCTCTAGGCCCAATAATGGTGAAGTGTTATGTAGTCGACGCTCACATAACACCACTAGAGGCTAACGACATCTCATCAAAATATCGAACAAATACCAAATTCACATGACTACTAATAGCAAGACTTCTCCCATGTCCTCGTGAACAAATGTAACTACTCACAAAGCATATCCATGTTCATAATCGAGGGTATTAATATGCATAAAGGATCTGAACATATGATCTTCCACCAAATAAACCAACTAGCATCAACTACAAGGAGTAATCAACACTACTAGCAACCTACTAGTACCAATCCGCACTTGGAGACAAGAATTGATACAAGAGATGAACTAGGGTTTTGAGAGGAGATGGTGTTGGTGAAGATGTTGATGGAGATTGCCCTCTCCGATGAGAGGAGCGCTGGTGATGACGATGGCGATGATTTCCCTCCCGAGGGAAGTGTCCCCAGAATAGCTCACGGAGCCCTAGATTGGTTCCGCAAGGTTCCTGTGGCGGAGTCTCGTCCAAAGGTTGCTTATGATTTTTCCTCGACGAAAGACCTCATATAGCGAAGATGGCCATCGGAGAGCCAACGGGGCCCAAGGTAGGGGCGCACTGGGGTTAGCGCCCCACCCTCGTGGCTAGGTGGGTCCCTCCGTGAACTTCTTCCGCTAATATTTTTATTATTTCAAATGACTTTCGTGGATTTTCAGGACTTTTGAGTTAAAGGAGTAGGTCTCTAATATTTGCTCCTTTTCCACTTAAATTCCAAAGATTCTCCTCCTTATGTAAACCTTGTACAAT
>JAHIAM010021036.1:0-18718 GCA_021605205.1 Aegilops longissima | reverse complement strand
TCACCTGCACATGCCTTAACGTCTCCAAGAATTTGTCAGGACCATAAAATGCCCGAAGGACGCAGTTAATCATGATGAAATGAACTTTCATTTCACACATCCTCATACTGCTTATCTCGTTAATAATCGATCGATGAAATTCATCTCGATGAACTTGATATCATATTCTTCACCGATGAAGTATATGAGATCATAAGTAGTACTAATTCATCTCGCAGGATGATCAACCCAAAGCCACCGAAAGGGGTTCTCGATAGTGGATGTACAAATCACATGACCTGGTGACAAGAATCTATTGATGGATGCTCCCTTATCACCGCCACATCTCAAGCATATCATCTTTGGCCGACAAAGGCAAAAGTCGTATTGGGTCTTGGTAAGGTTGTGATCTCTAAGGACATACACATGGACAAAGTCATGCTTGTTGAGTCCTTAGGATACAACCTCATGTCAGCCTCAATGCTTTGTGATCTTGATATGGTTGTTATCTTTGGCAAGTATCGTTGTGTTGTGATTATGGAAGTCGACAATTCCAAAGTCTTCAAGGCTTTAGGAGAGGAGACTTGTATATTGTTGATTTCTACGTGACCACAACCAGCCGTGGTGTCTACTTGCAAAAGCTTCGTATACTGGCTATGGCATCGGCGATTTGGTCACAGCAGGCATGAGGAATTTGCACACGCTTGCAAAGAAGAAGCATGTCATTGGCATTGAAAATGTCAAATTCCTCAAGGGTCACTTAAAGGAGCCTATGAAGCTGGAAAATGACCAAGGCCAAGCATCCAACGCAAGACTATCATGACCACCACTACCTCCTTCGAATTGCTTCACATGGACCTCTTTGGTCCCAATCATTACTCAAATTGTCATAATGATGCATCTCTATATGGCTTTGTTATCGTTGATGATTACTCCCGCTACACATGGGTACACATTGTTACTTACAAAAATCAAGTGCAGAAGTCTTCAAACGCTTTTCCTCGAGGGCTTCAACTAACTTTTGGTGTGACGATCAAACACATCATCAGAGTGACAATGGAACCGAAGTTCAAGAATTCGGTCTTGATGCCTATCTTGATGAACTTGGTATTACTCATGAGTTATCTCGCCTTATACTCCTCAAAGAAATGGCGCCGTGCCGATGCAAGAACAAGAACTCCTTGTTGAGATGGCTTTCACTATGCTTGATGAATACAAACGCCTAGTCGCTTTTTGGATTGATGCAATTGATATCCGCGTGGCCACATCATCATCAGAGTATATCTTCACAAATTCTTCAAGAAGACTGCCTATGAACTCCTCAACGACAAGAAACCCAATGTGTTATTTCAAAGTCTTCGTGCTAAATGCTGGATTAGAGATCCTCATCACAATTTTAAATTTGCAACCGAAAGCACATGAAGGTTTTATGCTTGGTTACTGAAAGGACTCAGACACCTACAAGAGTATTCAACATCGCCTTCACAAGATTGTTGACATTGTAGATGTGCGTTCGATGAAACTAATGGCTCGCAAAGAGAGCACCTACCTTCCTGTGTTAGATGAACAAGCACCGAGGAATCTATCAAGTTCAAGGCAATCGAGGATGTCATTCCTACTAAAGAATCTGCTCAAGAATTCATTCCTCAGACGCCAAGAACGCCGAAAGCTGATGCACCCAAGATAATGTCAAGACAATGGTGCCGAGGAAAATGATCAAATTCCTCGACGACAACCAGCTCATCGTCACTGCAAAAGAAGTGCAAGTGGAGAAGATCATCGATGACATTGAAGCGCCAGTCCTCTCACACGCCAAAAGCTTCACATTTATCTAACTTTTGTGGGGCACTATGCTTTGTCTCCATCTGAGCTGCCCACTAAGGTAGATGAAGCATTTCTCGAACCGGAGTGATTCCAGCTATGCAAGAAAATTACATCGTTCGAGCTCAACAATGTCCTGGAACCGGTCAAACGCTCCAGATCCTCGCAAGCATAATATCATTGGCACAAAGTGGATCTACCGCAACAAGCAAGTTGAAAATGGTCTTGTGGTAAGGAATAAGGCACGACTGTAGCTCAAGGCTACACACATGTTGAAGGAATTGATTTCATGAAACTTTTGCAATTGCTACTAGACTTGAGGCTATTTCGATATTACTTGCTTATGCTAATCATCATGATATTATCTTATATCAAATGGATGTGAAAAGTGCATTCCTCAATGGTAAGCTTGAGGAAGAAGTATATGTTGCTCAACCCCTGTGTTTTGAAGATCCAAAGAACTCGACAAAGTCTTCAGACTTAGTAAGGCCCTCTATGGTCTCAAAAGTTCCACCATGCGTGGTATGATACATTGAAGGAATTCTTCGTGAAGAATGGCTTCACACTCTGTTCACTCGAACCTTACTCTCTTTACTAAATCTTATGATGGTGAACTGTTTGTGTGCCAAATATATGTTGATGATATTATCTTTTGCAGTATCGACCAACGTTATAGTGATGAATTTTCCTATATGATGAGTGAAGAATATCAAATGTCTATGATGGGAGAGTTGAAATTCTTCTTAGGTCTTCAAATTGTCAACAACAAGAATGGCATAATCATATCTCAGAGAAATACTCAAAGATGTTCGAGGAAATTCTGCATGCAAGATTGCAAAGGCGCTAAAATTCCTATGCCCACAAATGGCCATCTATGCAATCGATGAAAATGGTATTGACTTCGATCACAAGGTATACCGCCCATGATTGGTTCTTTATTGTACTTATGTGCATCTAGGCCAGATATAATGCTTAGTGTTTGCATGTGTGCCCGATTTCAAGCTGCACCAAGGAATTACACCATAAGGTCAGTGAAGCATATATCTTTGATATCTAGCTCACACACCAACACTAGGATTATGGTACCCAAGGACTCGCTTTTGATCTCATTGGATATTCGACTCGATTATGCTGGTGATCGTGTGGACCGCAAGTCAACTTCTCGCACTTGTCATTTCTGACGATCTTTGGTCTGTTGGTCCTCAAGAAACAGAATCATGATCACCGCTCACTTCGGAAGATGAATACATTGCTGCTGGGCTCGTGTTGTGCTCAATTGCTATGGATGAAGCAAACTTAAGGACTATGGCATCAACGTGAAGAATGTGCCTCTATCAGGACAATGAGAGTGCCATCAAGATTGCTCACAACCCAGCTTCAGCACTCAAGACAAAGCACATTCAGATTCGTCATCATTTTCTTCGTGATCATGTGTTGAAGGGCTGACATCTCCATCGAAAGCACGTGAAGACTAAAGAACAGCTAGCCGATATCTTCACTAAGACCTTGGATGAGAAGAGATTTAGCAAGTTGTGTGAGCTAAATATCTTAGAATCTTTGAATGTTCTTGAAAAAGACACACATCCTAACACTTATGCAAAATTGATGACTTAGATGTGCAACACATGAAGAAACGCTTTTCTTCAATCAATGAAGAATAACACTCTAAGTGTGAAGAAATTAATGAAGAATTTGATTCTCTAACCCTCACGACAATTGTACGCTGTGTCTGAAATCATCATTCTTATACTGTGGGTCACGCCACCACCAAAGTTCAAAATCTTCAATTTGAATTTTCCTCGCTTTGAAATTCTTCGCTTTTTCAAATTCTTCAACTTTATGTAAATCTTCATCAAGCTTCCGTTGCCTTTGTTCTATATATATATATATATATATATATATATATATATATATATATATATATATATATATATATATATATATATATATATATATATATATGGTTTATGTCCTCTACAAAGATTCACTTATAGTTATTTCTTCAAGCTGCTTTTTCTGCTAAGGAATGTGATCCGACCTTTCCTCTATGCTATACTCAACCCAATCTATTCACAAATTCTTCATGTGCTGCTCTATTTGAAACTCGCTCAAAATCTTCACACTGTGTCCTTGTCACCAAGAAATTGCGAACGGAACTTTAAAACTGATCTTATCCAAATTTCTCGGTTTTGTCATTAAACTGCTCCGCATCCCACGATGCATTATTTTATTCACCCACGATCGAGACATGATCTCCACTACAAAGACGTGGGTGACACATGTCGCGGAGAAGGAGAATGGTCAGGGCACGCTCGTCCCAAAAATCTTCGCTAACAGTTTTTCATCGTGGCTATATATACCCCCACCCCTTCCTCACTTCTTTTACTCCGCCGATCTCTCTCCGCCGAGCTCCTCAAACCCTAGCGCCGCCGCTACTCCATCGTCACCGGTGAGGAAGAGCTTCATCGCCGACCTTCGCCGCCGATGATTACGCTTAACTCATGAAATCCTCACTCCGGCCAGCCAGAAGCTGTCATCCTCCGCCAAGTTAGGGCGTGGAAGATCCGAATGCATTTGAAGCTTCACATCTACAGACCCGCCGTCAGTGTTCTTCATTTAGGGTAAATAAAAGTTACTTTTACTACCCTCGTTGATCCAAATCTTACACTACAAAATCTTCAAAGGTGTTTTATTCTTCAAATCCTCACACACAAACACCTCACAAGCTATATGCTCTTGATTCGCTTTGCTAACAACCATTTTCTTCAAGATTCCTCAATTGTGTGGATCTCGATCCGTATAACTCGAACCTAAGACAAAGAACGCTTAGTGAAATTCTTCAAGGCTCATCCGGTCAAAATCCTCAAACTTGTTCTTTTGAAACCTTCCGAGAACGATATGACCTCTCCAAATTCCTCGCAACTATAATCTGCTCACAGTGTATCATGTCTGCCGTCAATCACTAGGTTCTCATCAACTTAACTCATTTGCAATGCCTCTCAAGAAAAACTGCATACTTCTTCAAAGAACTCAATTGTTCAAATTCTCAATCAAGAATATATGCGACGGTAAGAAGCCACGCCGAAGGAGGAAAGAAACCGAGGTTATGATCATGGCTTGAAATCCCACAGAAATTTATGCTGACTATTGCACACCGATGAAGCAAAATTTGGCAAAGAAACTAAAAATCACGCATAAGCAGCGATTCCAAGATTGAACGAGATGGGCAAGGGAATGGAGGGAATACAAATATGTGACTCCAAAGTACATGAAGAAATTCGCCTCAATCCTCCATGCCCAAGAGCTCCATTGGCACCGCCAAGTAGCTGATTCCACAAGCATCAAACGTGGTGAGGACTTTCCTCAAGAATGGGCTAAGCGCCAAGCTAAATTGGCAAGACAAGCCAAGGAGGCAAGAAAGAAATTCAATGAGGATTCTGCCACCGCTATCACATCGAGGCCTCGGTCAAACCGAGGAAATCCATGCCAAAGAAGCCTACCCATAAGCCAAGTGTTTCACCATCGCGCCCTCACGGCCAAGTTCTCGCAGAAGTCACCTCAAGGCAAATTCTCACATCGCCATAGCTCCACCAAAGTCCTCAAACAGCTCCTTCAAAGTCCTCACCCTATGCATCCTGCTACATGTCAAAGGACCTGCTGGTTTCTCGATTGCCTCGTGTTTCAAAGAAGTTCTCAAGAAGACCAATTTCATCATCCGTCCGACTCACCAAGACCAGCAACAAATGGACGAGGTCCTCGCCAAGTCCAAAGAAGAAACAGGTTGCATTCCATGTGCTTTCGATGATGAAGCTTCTGATGATGAACTTATGGAAATCATCAGAGATCGCCAAGAAAGGGTCATGAGCCAAAGGCACATTTGTGCCATCGCTGTTGATCCGAGGAAAATCCTCGATTATATTGATCTCTGCACAAGGATCCAAATACCCCTATGCCTGATTTTCATTGACACCCGGACAAAGTCATATGTTGACCCATTTCATCCAAGAGAAATGGAAGTTTGAAAAGGCAAGAGAGATCAAGAAGGCTCATTATAAAGGAGAAGTTCCTCAAGAAAACGTTGTCAAAATGACACCGAGGAACTTCTCAAGGTCCAGATCGAAATTCAAGACCTCAGCAAGAAAACTTCGATTCTTATTATGCTGATTGGCAAGGAGCCAAGGTCGATTCGCTAACTGACGAAGAATTCACCAATGTTGCTGCCCCAACGCAACATGAAATTCCTCAAGTCGGTTTCCCTGCTCAGCCGATCGAAGAACATGCCAAGACTGGATGAAGTTCAGCGGCTGATGAAAATGCTAGTTCCAAGGCTGATGATCCCATTCCTTACCAACGAAGAAATTACTGTGGCATCCACTAGTGGTGCGCCTCAAGAAACTGAACAAGACAGGACCCTGATCAGCCATACCGAGGAAATTCAACCAGATTCCTCACCTCCTCCTGCACCAACACTAACTCCAATTCTTCCATCTGCCTCGATGTGAAGAAATCAAGGCTGCAGAACGAGCTGCAGTGAAGAAAAGGAAGGCATTAGTTGTGTCAAATTCTTCGGCCAAGAAGAAAATGAAGCCAATGACCAGCTCACCTGAAAATCCAATTGATGTCGTTCCGATTTCCTCCATGCCATCAAAGGACCTTGTTCCTTTTGAGAAGACTATGAGATCCCACTGGATCTCGATGAAGAACATCATTCTGCACTTCACGGAGCAGATTGATGAAGAAATTGAAGTGGATGCAATCCCTTCAACTCCCGGGCCATTTCTCACCTATGCCTGGGCCACATACCGGAGAGAGGCTGGTGTTGAGGAAATTAAAGATGAAGATGTGGATATAGGTGCACTACACTGTGATGAATGATGACTTTGGGAAAGTCAAGATCCCAATACTCCTCTCTTCACCCCGCCTCCAACAGATTCCTCACTCCCTCCAACAACAGCTCAAATGAACTCTCAAGAAACTCAACCCACTTGCTCAGGCATGAAGAAATTCCAGCCACTAGTGTCGATGAACTCGCTGTCATCTGATCCTCGATCGCACCTTGAGGAACAAGAAATCCCTCACCAAGAACCCGAGCTCATGATTCTCGAGGTGGTGATGCAACTCACCGACACCCCTCTCGCTTAAGCAAAAGAATCCGCTCAAGCAAACAAAAGTTCAAGGCTGAAGATTTCTTTGCCGAGCACGTATTCTTCACTAACTATAATCCATATGATTCTCGCTGATTCTGCTCAGATAAGGAAGAGGCGTTTCGGACTACCAGCCAAGCCAACTTCTATTCCTCAAGGTGCTTCAACAAAGACAAAGTCTTCGATCATGCTCATATTCCTCATGTGGACATGGAGTCTCCCAGCTTTGAGCCGCCTCTGTTCTTCACGACAAAGGACTTCAATTTCGCGTGACTGATATCTGTGGATCGGAATGAAGAACTCATTCTTCAATTCTATGCAACGCTGCACATCACCGGAGATTCCAAGACGTGAACTCATGGGTATTAGATCGATGTCTGAAAATACTTACCACAAGGCACCAAAGAATCGAATTGCTTCTGCTCTACCACTCACTCCTCCACTTGATGGTGCCTGCTAGTATCTACAATGAACCGTAACTTTCAAATCACTATATGCAAGTGTCGATGAAGCCTTTGAAGCCAAGGCAGGCCCTAAGAACCAAATTCCTCGTCAAGGAATTATTGTATGTGCTCTTGATCGTGTCATCGGATTCTCGACGAAGACAATGATTCCTATCAAAGGCCACGACTTAATAATGATGAAGAAGTCGCTGGCATCATGAAGAATATGCTTTTCACATCATCCATTATGCTCCTGGCCAACTTCCATGATTTCTTCATGAGGACTCTGCAAACATTGCTATGTCACCATTTGAGCTGAAGCCTTATGCGCCTTTGGATAATGAGATTCATCAGACAAGGTCTTCACTCAATTACAAGGCTGATATCAACCATCGCAGCCTACTTGCCCTCGATTGAAGTCCTCAAACGGACATTTACCCCAGCCGATGACAAGGGCAAGGCTATCATTGTTATCGATGAAGGCATTCGCCCATTGATGGACAGTTTCAAAGCAAAGACCTACTCCACCAATGATGACTTCGCCACACATGACTTTGCCGAAAATACCTCGGCCAAGCAAAGTCCTCAAGCCATCGCACCTGGTGATGACTGATCGATCGAGTTACTCCTCGCTTTCATCGAAGGTTGATCGCAATCATAAATGGGTCAAGCGTCCGCTTGGTTCAATTCTTCACAACATGACTTCAACACACAATGCAGTGAAGAAAAACCACTACTACCTCCATCAAACCTTCAAACGCACCTGGGCTGTTCTTTCACATGTGTTCAGTGCGGAAGAACTGACGACAATGGGACTCAAGGAAGAATTTGACTGGTCTGCACCTCCTCCGAAGAAATACAAGAAGGTCAAAGTTCCTTCCTTGGTGGCCAGCTCCTATTCTTCTTCGCGTGACACTGATGAAAATGAAGACTTGGACGACACCGCTGCAGGTCCTACTACAACAACCGACCCTCAACGCCAGCGCCCTTCTTCAACTTGAAATTCTTCAGAGCGCGTAGTCCTCGCTTTTGATCCTTTTGGTCATTCGATGACAAAGGGGAGAAATTTGAGTTAGTCTTCAAGCGGGTCTATTTTATTGCCCATATACATCAAATTATTTTGTTAAGTTACAACTCTCGCTCTTCCTCAAACTTTTATTGGATCGAAGTTGTAATCTTAAACCCGATGGTGCTTTTGATACTTTTGATGCACTATGCTCTTGCACTATGCTCTCGATTCTCTTGAGCTTCTTGAGTCTCGATACTTTTGATGCGCTATTTTGCATGCTTGTTCCTCATTAATGTTATCGCATGCATGCTGAATTACATCAAGCACCATATTTCATCATGCATTTCAAATTCTTCATATTATATGTCAAATGCGTGTATGAATTACAAGATATAGGGGGAGATCTCCATGATTCAACTCTTCAAATGTGCATTGCCTCGAAAGCAAATTCCTCACTATGCACATCTTCAGGGGGAGTTCTTCTATATCTTGCAATCAAATTCCTCATTATCAGATTTACACTTCATATGTTTATCCTCGTTGAAAACTTAACTTATATTGTCATCAATCACCAAAAGGGGAGATTGTAAGTGCATCTAGTGCCCTTAGTGATTTTGGTGGATTGAAGACTTATAGGTTAAGGAACTAATGCGCTTGTGAGTGTACACAGTTCTATAAGTCTATGAGGAGTTTGATATTTACAGAGAAAGTCGAACCCTAAAAATGAAGTTCTTCGATCAAGACTTTGATATTCTCAAGACTTTCTCAAGACTTTGAAAGTGAAGAAATTGGTGTGACCTTGAAGACTTGGTATTCATTTGAGGAACATGAAGCGTGAAGACTTTTGTTTTCAGAGTTTCATTTTCTCTTTCTTGAGTCATAGGATACACCGCATCGTTAAAGGGGGTCGAGGAAATACTAAGGAAAAATTTCCATGTGATGCTCAACTCAAAATCCTACACCTACCAATCCTTCGAGTGAAGCTTTTGAAATCTCTATACAGCTCACCAATTTCTTCAAGAATAGACGAAGTTCTTCCGGTCACGAGGAATTTGTTCGACCGAGGAGTTAGCATTGCCAAGCGATTGATTGCCTACACAAAGGAGGAACATGATAGCCCCGAGGAATTTGAGATTCAAACATCGATCATTGTCAAACGCCAAATACTGTCCCAAAATATCTTATCCACCTAACGGTCATATCATTGAAGGGCATTTATGTCTCATCATGTCGGCTGCTCCCTAGGCTATAAATAGCTCTACTTCACAACCACTAGCTGGTTGGCTGCCCGAGAGAACTTGACACTTGTCATTTGAGAGCAACCCACCCTCCGAGGACTTTGAGCGAAAAATCATCGAAAGTGAGGAAAACCCAAAACCAAACCCCTATAAACCCAAAGTGATTGAGCATCATCAAGAGATTGATCCCATGGATCCGACGCTTGTTACCTTTGAAGACTGTGCTTCTTCCAGACGGTGAGGCGCCAAGGTCTAGAGCATCCAAGAGGAATTGTGGATCGTCGAAAGTGACCAAGTCTCAGAAGGTTTGGAAGTCGCCAAGACTTACCACGAGTGATTGGACGAGGTCTGTGTGACTTAGTTCAAGGAGAATACGGTGAGGACTTGCTGTCCCGAGCTGCGTGCTCAGCGATCGGGTGTCTGGGATCTGTGTCCTCGAGTTTAAATACTCACCGCTTCCAACTAGACGATAAATCGAGACAAATAGCTGGAACTGGTCTACCAAATCATTGTCTTCACCAACCTAACTGGTTCTATTTCCTCAACCCTTTCATTTCCTCATTATCTGTGTTGAGTGTTTGTTCATATCTCGTGTTTGAAGACTTTGATTGAAGACTTTCTCAATTTCCTCGCCCAATTTCTTCACTCGCTTGTCTTCATCTTGTGTTATCCTCGTGATTACGCTTTTCAGACTGCGGTTAGTCTTCATTTCATCATAATGAACATGAACCTAGTGAAAATGTTAATGATGATGTTCATGATGATGCTCAACCTAGTAATGATAATGATGTAGAAGTTGAACCTGATGTTGATCTTGATAACCCACAATCAAAGAATCAACGTTATGATAAAAGAGACTTCGCTGCTAGGAAACATGGTAAAGAAAGAGAACCATGGGTTCGTAAACCCATGCCTTTTCCTCCCAAACCATCCAAGAAAAGGATGATGAGGATTTTGAGTGCTTTGCTGAAATGATTAGACCTATCTTTTATGTATGCGATTAACTCGATGTGCTCAAAACAAACTTATGCTAAGTATATGAAGGATATCATTACTAATAAAAGAAAGATAATTAAGCTGAAATTTCCACCATGCTTGCTAATTATACTTTTAAGGGTGGAACACCAAAGAAACTTGGAGATCCAGGAGTACCTACTATACCATGCTCCATTAAAAGAAATTATGTTAAAACTGCTTTATGTGATCTTGGAGCCGTGTTAGTGTTATGCCTCTCTCTTTATATCGTAGAGACTTGACTTGAATAAGTTGACACCTACTGAAATATCTTTGCAAATGGCTGATAAATCAACTGCTATACCTGCCGGTATTTGTGAGGATGTGCCTGCTAGGTTGCAAACGTTACTATTCTAACGGACTTTGTTATTCTTGATATTCCGAGAATGATAGTATGTCTATTATTCTTGGAAGACCTTTCCCAATACTCACAGGGCTGTTATTGATTGCAACAAAGGCAATGTCACTTTTCATGTTAATGGTAATGAGCACACAGTACACTTCCCAAGGAAACAACCTCAAGTTTATAGTATCAACTCTATTGGAAAAATTCCATCAATTATATTTGGAGGTTTTGAATTTCCTCTCCTACTTTCAAGAAGAAATATGATATACTTATTATTGGGGATGTCCATATCCCGCTTGAGGTAACATAGTGTCATTCAAATTTCTCTCGGTTTCATGTTAATCGGAATGAGTTTGTTAACAAGACTTGATCAACCTTGTTAGTGGATTCCTTTTGATGAGCATGAGATGGATGAAACTAGAAGCACAACCTTCCTGTACCCTCTTTATATTTTCTGTTACTTAGTAGAAATAAAGTAAAATAGTATTTTTTTCCGTCTCGCTCTCGACTTATCCGCAGGTAATATAAAATATCCCGAAAAAATAAAAATTCTCATAATGCTATGCCAATTTAATATGATTTTTCCGGAATATTTGAGGATTTTAGTGCAAAATTACCATGGGAGTTGCCACCTGGCCACGAGGGTGGAGGGCGCCTCCCCCCCGGGCACGCCTGCCTCGGGGCCCACGGTGGCCTCCTCCACTTATCCCTGCACCCATCTTCTTCCTCTGTCTCACACAAACCCAAAAACCAACTCAAGCTCGTGGTTCCACCCGCTTTTGCTGTGATTTTTGATCTCCTTGCTCAAAGCACCTCTCGTGAAACTGCTTGGGGAGATTGTTCCTTGGTATGTGACTCCTCCATTGGTCCAATTAGTTTTTGTTCTAGTGTTTTATTCATTGCAAATTTGTGCTGAATAGGGTGACCAATGTTCTTGAGCTTGCATGTCAAATTTATATGGTTCCAAGTAGTTCTAATGCTTGATATATGCTCTAGGCACTTGTATGAGTAGTTGCCATCAGTTTTATTGAAGTTGGTTCACTTTTGTTTGAAGTTACTAAAATTTCAAATTGTTTCAGAAATAATGAAGAGACTTTTGAGGGGCTCGTCGAAATGTAAGCTCTAAGGAGAAACAAAAGGAAAAAGAACCAAGTCCAAATTTAATTGCCTCAGATCATGGAGGTTCGCCATGTGAATGGCCTTCCATGACTTCTTGAGGAGAGCCGAGATTTATGAGGATTTCTATCTATTAATTGAGAACGCCGGCCTCACCAACTTCCTCCGCGATCAACGTCATCATCGCAGATTCTTACTCACAAATACTTTTGTGCAGAACTTCTACTTTTTCCCAAAGAAATCACCTCCAATAAAGAGAGTTCCATTTATATGACGTTGTTAAGGAGATGACATTAGCTGAATTTTGCGAGGTTTGCAAAATACCCTTTGAAGGTACCTTTAGATGAACCACACCGTAGTGGAGTAGAAGCTTTTATTAACACTATCACCGTGGGAGAAACCAGAAAGGTTTCGATGCAAGAATTACTAGCATACATTTTCCTGTTGCGCTACTTTGCCTTATTTTCTAGTCGTTGCTTGATTGGATGCGGAAACCGTGGGAAGCTTAGCATTCCTGATATCATTATTTTGTTCCATGGTTTATACCGCAATAACTCTATTAGTATGGGTGGAATTGTTGCTAGACGTTAAGTCTGAATCAGCACTAAGGGCCCCATCTTTGGGGGCATTTATGCTTCACGCCTAGCTGAATATTTTGAAATACCTATTAGGCATGAGGAGAAAGAAGAAACAGCGCTGCCCGTGCTTATTTAGATTATAAGAGTATGCTAGCGCTTGATTTTCTTGTTAAGAGTCATGAAGGAGCTTAAATATAAATTGTACTTTGATAAACATCACCCCGAGACTATTACTTTTCCTGCTCCCTCTTTATTTAACTTGTCTATAGGTTCTTACATTGTTCCGCATGGCTGTTCAAGCTTCATCGAATCATGCACCAGCCCCTAACCGGAGCCACAAGATGAGCCTCCACGAATGTCTGTTTATTCTTGGGATCCCGAGGCGGTTGTTGGCCAAAGCAATCAGAGTCTCTTGTAACATCCCAAAATTCTAAATTTTGGAATGTTATATTAAAAATAACTCTGATTGTTTGTTTGATTGTTGAGTGATTGATTGTGGAAATTGAGTGAAATTTGAAACTTTTTGAAACTTTACTGAGAAGGAATGAAATGACATTCCCAAACTTTCACCTTGCATTTATGATCTCCATGAATTCAAATCTTTTCATCACAAAACCCTCGGAGAGAAGATGATATGACTTCTTCCATTTATTTAAATGACAAGGTGTTGAAAATATTTGAATTTCATTTGGAAAATATTTCCAATTTGAAACTTTATGCAACTCAATGATTTTCACGTAGAGAAGATAAAATGACTTCTTCAAATTAAATGAAATATGAGTTGGGAGTTTTAAAAGAATTAAATTCAAAGTTCTTTTTGAATTTATTTCCAATTTGGAGTTATTTGAGTTTTATTCAAATTATTTTCTCCAAAACAAAATATATGGAAAATAGGGTAACATGATTCCCTACATCAGAAAATTGGAGAGAAATTAATTTGAAGTCATTTTGGTATTTTAAAAATGATTTTATTGGATTTTATTGGACCAGTAGCACTGTGTGAATTATTAAAATTTGTGTGTATTTCATTTCAAGCTAAAATAGTGTTCATGTTGTAGAAAATCTTTTTCTGAAAATTTTGATATATTATATGCCTATATAAATTTTTTTATTTTTGTTTTGTTGTCTCTGCCTTTAAAAAAAATCGCAGACCCTCATTGGCTAAGGGCCAAGGCCCAAGGTCTGCTAGCCGCTGTCCACCGCCACAAGGCCATCGCCAGACGCACAAAGGGAGCCAGGAGCCTCCTTTTTCCAATCCTAGTAGGATTCTTTTCCTACTTCCTCTGTTATTCTGATTTGTTTCTAGATCTTTTCCCTTTGTTTCTAATCCTAGTCTATTTCTTGTCCCCTACCCCAAGCAAACCCCCCTCCAACACATCAAACCAACACCTCCTCCTCTCTCCTCTCTCCTCTCCTCTCCGCAGCAGCAGCAGCAGCAGCACCACCACCGCCCGCATGTTCTCACCCGCATGGGTCACCACCAAGGCCACCTCACGCCCACACATCACAGTCACAGGCCGGAGTTCGCTGGACCACCGCCGCCATTGCCATCCGCCCCCACCACCTCCGCCATCCTAGCCACCCAACCGACTCCAACCACTGCCTCCGCCCTCGATCTGCCGCCTCCGACCATCCTTCCTTCCGACGCCAGAGGGCCACCGGAGGTCGCCGAGCTCCACCAGAACCCCATCATCGAACTGCTACAGTAAATCCTGACCTACTTTTTTTTTCGTTCTGTTTTTTTTCAGAATAGTTTGAATCTTGTAAAATCCATAGTTAATTATCTACGAGGTATTTTTGAGTGATTCCAACTGCCTTGGATCACAAATTTTATGAAGTTTCTGTTAGTTCAATTGTATTTCATATTTGAGCAGTTTAAATTTGTGTTTAGAGTGAATTTTCTCAAATCACTAGATTTGAGATATTTTCAGTTAGGAATATTATTTTCGACCGATTCTTTTTGCTCCTGGTCTCTAGGACCTTTGTTTATCCAGTAGTATTTAGTATTTTATTTTCAGGTTAATTTAAATTAGGATTTTAGCAAAACAGTACTGTTTTACTTATAGTTCTCTGCTTTTAGCCATTTTTTATTGTTTTTATTAGTTTCAAATTATTTATTTTTGTCACTCTTTAAAATTTTAGTTTTGTTTCTGTTAGTCAACAAAAGAAAATTTTGTTTTTATTTTAAAATTTTATTTTACTTAGATTTGTATGAAAACTTCTATAGGTCATAGTTAGAGTTTTATAAAAGATTTTTATTTGTTTCTTTTTGCAAATAAAATTTTATGAAAAATACTTTTCTTGTTAACTTAGTTGTTTTACTTTTTATTTTCTGTTAAATTATTAGTTTAGTGTTTTAATTGCTGTTATGTTTTTTTACTTAGGGCAAAACTATATTAGATGTTTGTAGCAAAGTCATAGATCTTCGTTAGTAGTTTTTCTTTGTAGTTTTATTTGAAGTTTCTTTTGATTTTGTTTGAGTTTTATTATCGATTTTCCTTGCTGTTTTGATTGTTATTTCAAGTGCTAAAATTTTTGCTAGGATGTTTGCTTATGTGAATGCTATGTTTGACTATATAGATTTTCAATGGAGTGACGATTAGTTCTATCAAGTTATTTTTCGAGAGCGTTGTTATCTTCATCAAGTAATACCAGGCAAGTTCACTTTGACCATGCTTTCATACCTATGTTTTTATTGCATTTAGTGGCATCTTTGCAACAACTCCAAAGAGGTGATATTGAATTCTTGTAATCGATTAGTATGCATGAGAGTAGGAACCCATCACCCTGTTACCAAGCCCGGACGTTATTTATTTTAATGCTACGCTATAGTAGACGGGTTGGTATGGGTGCTCGGGAGTGGTGTGAGAATGGAGGATCTACGCCAATGACGATAACTCCATGATGGAATCTGCAAGGATCAGATTCTTCAAGGCCCTCAAGACTTCAAGACTTGAGACAAGAATTCAATACACACATCAAGAAGGAAGGTTGACGGCACCTCGAGAAACCAAAGGGTTGGTCGGATGCATGGAGAAGTTTATTGACATCTTATGGAAAGCTTCACCTGCACTCAAAGAGAGACGGAAGAATACTTCTCATGTCTCCGAAGCTTACCTCCTCTCGTGCAACCGCAAGTCACTATGGGCTTTTGGGCTTGGTTGACCTTAGTGGTGAATCTGGCTGGGACGGTAAGTAGCAGATGTAGAACTACTAGAGGATTGGATGAGCACCTCTATAGCTGGTCGAGGAACTCTTCTAAGACCTATGTTTCGTCCATCTTGTTCTCAAACACCTTGAAGTGCGAGAACGTAAAAGAGGGATCGAATCTATGCGGTAAAGTGTACAAACCTCTCGTAGCAGGGTTTAAACCTAATCGATTAGCCGTGTCTCAAGCTACTGACAATTTGAGCCTCGACTTGGATCTTATCTCGAACTCTCAACAAATCGATTGATAACTTAATTGTGGGAAACTTATGATGATTTTGGGCTATGAGACATCGGGTTACGGAACCAATTGTCATGATAGAAAACTCCATAGTACAGACTTCATTTATTCCTTTGATGTAGGGAAAATTAAACCAACTTTTACTTAAAAACCCTGCATACAGAGCCACAAAAGCCATATTGCATATAGTATAGTTTTATCATCTGTTCTTTTATTGTGATCTTGCTTAAGATATCTGATGTAATCGATTTACATGGCTGCAACATATCATGTTGCGTATACTTTCTTCCGATGAGTAAGAATACGGTATGGTGGTTACGGCTCTGCGACTTCAACTCGGCCGATGGCGTTGATGGGACTCACACCGCTTGATTGTTTCCGTATTGGTGAGGTATTATGAGGTATATATAATTTTAAAGTTATTTATACATGTGATTGCACTTTGATATATACATTGATGTAATTGTAGTGAAGCAAAGATGACCGTCTGTGGATGGCACAGATAATAATGTGAGGCTTGACCGCCTCGAGGTCGGGTCGCCATGTATATGGTATTAGAGCAATATGTTGACTATAGGACGTGACCCTAGAAATCGGAAAGCCCTAGGACAGGATGTCTCAAAAACTTTATTTTCAAAAGGATCCTTTACATCTCGCCTTTTCTGATTTTATCAAATAGACCCTCTCACCTCAAATAGTTAGAATATACCTTTTCCTTTTGACCAATAATGAAGGATCAACTGCGCTTCCAAGTAAAAGATATCGACAGCCAGATGACCCTTCAAAGTAACTCATAGGATTTCACCTTAGTGCTTGGAAGAAATTGCAGCTACAACAATTGAAGACTCAAGACTTGAAGAATTTGAAGAATCGGAAGAATTATTTGACCTTTAGAAGACCAAACCCCTGCTACACACTTCCTACGTTAGATGCGTGCGATTTGTGAGCTGTCATTTGTTTGATGTTTTCCGACAGCCACAAAGTAAAACCCGCTTTCTTCAAAAACTATTGTTTGTATTGTGTGTATATCCTCCCCACTCTCTCTCATATCTCATCCCAAAACTTTTGGACCCCTATAGATGATGAATGAAGTTGGACTGATATTCTTCGATCAAGACTCAATTGGAGGCGAGCTATGGACTCGGAACATGGAGAACGTACTTGGAGCAATTTGGTTTCAAGGAAGAATGAAGTATCGCACGCTTCTTTAGTACTTTGAAGGAAGTGCTGCAACCTGGTGGAAAATGCATCAAGCCATACAAGGATTTAATGGAGCAAGAACTTGGGAGGAATTCAAGAAGACCTCGTTGAGATCACGCCCATCCGGGAGCACTATGGATAACCCAAGAAGAAACCTTGTGCCTGCAAGATTTATGGAGAAATAGGACACACCCAGGGAGGAACACAAGGATGGATGCCCTCATGTGTGGAGGAGAAACACCCAGTGAGGAATGCCCAAATCTAGTCAGGTGACTTGTTTCTTGTGTGAAGGAACCACCCACTACCCGTACCCAAAGGTCAGCATTTACCCCATGGTGCAACAAACTATTTGCTAGCAGGAAGAAGGAATGAAAGAAGCCCTCCAAGAAGTTATGAAAGAACTCCGTGATGAAGGAATGTGTTGAAGACCCCGATGGAGAAGGCCTCAACAAGATTTTACTCCAATGCCTCGCTATTCATGTGGAGAAGAAGGACATTTTTCTAGTATTGCACCAAGGAAAGAAAAGAGTATTCTAGGATATTTCCATTGTGACAGCGTGATGCAAGTTTGACCTCGAAATAGAAGCTCCATCATTAGTAGAGAAATCCAGAAGAGAAAAGAAGGCAACCCTGTAACAACACAATTTTCGCAGAGAAGGACCTCGATTCATATCACTTGTTGTTGTGTAAGGATTTAGGTCATTACGCTAGTAAATGTCCGTAAAAGAAGCCAAGAATCCAAGGAGCCTACATAATCACTGTAAAGAAGCCCTGAGACATGTCGGAAGTTTTGTGTTTCGGCCGCAAGGAAGCAGTGGACATTATGCTACTAAATGTCCCAACAAGATGAAAGCTGAGTTGAGTAGTTGGAATTTTGATATTGGAAACAAGAGTAATAGAAAGCAATTATCATTTTTATGAGTACAATAAGTTGAGTTATGTAATGGGTGCTCAGAGTTTGTAATGGATTCATGAAATCAATAAAGTTAAGGTGACATGTTTTCATATTTTAATTGTAGGAGTTGTTACTCTGAACAAAGATTTTGACCATTTTCGATATGAGAAATATGGTGTATGGGTGGATTTGTGAATTTCATTTTTAGGGTGGTAGTACCTGTGAAGAAGCCTAGACTAATAAGAAAATATATATTCCACAGATCGTAGTTCAAAAAAGTTAGAGTTTTGCTTTTGATATGATGGTATGAAGAAACAGAGTACTACTGGATTTAAAGGATGTGTAATATGGAACAAGAGAGTTACCCAAGGATGAGTTAAAGCTGCACTAGTGTTGAAGGGCCATAAACTCACGTGCCCAAGAATTAATAAGGATCAAGTACCCACCGAGAAAGAAATTTTGAATAGACTACGATTTGATCAACCAC
>JAHIAM010021034.1:0-16075 GCA_021605205.1 Aegilops longissima | reverse complement strand
TCATGCCTGCCATCGCTTAGAGTTGAGTCGGTCTGATTCATCGGGATGAATTGGAAAGTGGTGAACATGTCCTACTGTGTGTGAGCTAAGTGTGTGAACACGATTTGGTAAAGGTAGCGGTGAGAGGCCATGTAGGAGTACATGGTGGGTTGTCTCATTGAAACCGCCCTCGTGAACTGAGTTCTGTGTTTGTGATCCATGAACAGTTACTACCACACATTGGGTTCCGTAACTCAACCCTCTCGACTTATTAATCAACTTGATCTCTGGCCCAGAGTTGCAACTAGTTTCGTGTTTGTAGGTAGTGTTAGTAGTCTACCAAGTGGCACCCTGCATGTGGGCTTGGGATGATTAGGCACAAGTGGCACGGTGTACCAAGTGGCACCCGCCAGGGCTTGGGAACCCTGCTCACATCGCTTGGGGCCGTGAGCGACACCCCGCCGGATCTCCTCATGGATGGAACCCGAATAGGCGATAAACCTGACGAGAGACTTGTGTGGTTAGTCGTCGTGGCCGACTCTCTCGCCGGCTTCCGCTTGAAGGTTGCCGAGGTACATGACGGTACAGTATGCATAAGTGGCGAGAGCGCAGGTGAAGAAGTACACCTCGCAGGGTTATCATTATCTATTCAATAGCCGGATTCCTCGGATATGGAAACTTGGACCCTTGCATAGTTCATAGACAAGTGAAAGTGGATACTCTAAAATACGCAAGATAAGCGTGAGTGCTATGGATGGCGCTTCGAGGTAGACGGAGCGGATCCATAGTGGTGTATTTGATATGGTGAATATGTGGACTCGTAGCGCCACCTCAAAAGAGTTACTTGCAATGTAGTTCGTGATAGCCACCGAGTCAAAGCTGGCTTGCTGCACCAAACTCCACCACCCCCTTTTGATAATGATGCATATGTAGTTAGTTCTGATAAGTCTTGCTGAGTACAATTGTACTCACGCTTGCTTATTTATGTTTTGCGAGAGACGCTGCCTCGCTTAGTAGTTCCACGTGGACTTCGACGCTTAGCTTGTTACCTCAGCACGATCTTGTGCCCTCGCAGATCTGTAGATAGTCGCTTCTCACCTTTTTCATTTATAGTTGTCTGCACCTGCACATGTTTAGCTTCCGCTTGTGCTTTGACTTGTATGTTTCGAAAAGGGTCATGAGACCCATGTTTGTAATTCTCGCCCTGAGCCTAATGAATAATATTTGAGTCGAGAGTTATGTTGTGATGCCATGTTGTATCTACGCATATTGAGCATAATGTGTATGTTTGAAATGCTTGGTATGTGTGGGATCCGACAAACTAGTTGTTTATCCTTGGCAGCCTCTCATATGGGGAAATGTAGTCTCGTGCTCCGAGCGATAGTAGTCCGCTACAGCCCGGTTCACCGGAGTCCTGCTAGCCCAAAGACTACCGCTTGGACACTTGATCGGCCGGCATGTGTTTCACTTCGCTCTTATGTCTCGTCTCCTTCGGGAAATGTCACACGGTGTTATTCGAGTCCCGCTTAGCCTGCACAGTACCGGGATACCGGAGTCCTCATAGCCCAAAGGCTACAGCCCAATATATACGCTGATGACCGACATGCTCGATGTGATTCATGTATGCCTCGTCCCCATGGGTTAGTGCCGCTTTGGGTTCACGATCAGCCATGTCGGCCCGGTTCTTTGTCATATGGATGCTAGCGACACTATCATATACGTGAGCCAAAAGACGCAAACGGTCCCGCCATGGTAAGGCGACACCTGTGGGAATACCGCGTGAGGCCGCAAAGTGATATGATGTGTTACATGCTAGATCGGTGTGACTTAGGATCGGGTCCCGACAGCGCTGGTATCGTGAGCCGGCTCGCTCAGAGGATTACCAAGCCAAACTGGTCAAGTTGTGTCTAGAAATGCTTTAGTTATGTAAGGGAATTGATTGTGAAGGAACGAAGGCTCTTTTTACTCCTTATACCTCATGGCCTTCTCGATCCGAGTCATCCTCTTCTTCTACGGGTTTAAGAACTAGGCTTTCATCTATCTATCAGATGACGTGTTACTAATCCATAGACCTTTAAGATTGTTGGTTTTAACCCCAGCCGTTCCTACTATTTCGTATGATAACCGTTGATCTCGTAATCTTGTTATGATATTGTTGAGTGGTTATGCCACCGCTTTCGCAGGATGTCTCAAATCATTTTGAGCATTTACAGCCGTTATGCTGTCCGAGTCATCCTGTGTCTCTAAATAGTCCGATGCATTTGCAAATCCCTTCTTCCGCTCCCGATGTCCTTTTGGGCCAGATTGCACATTAATTAGTCAACAATGAGGTACTCCATTGCCTCTACATATATGTTGGAACTATTATTATGACCCTAGATGTTTAGGAAGTCACCTAGCAATTTAGCAATGCTTTTGTATCCCAAGTGTGATGTTTCCGCCATTATTCTCGAAAGCATCCCATGATGCCATTTAGTAGTAGGTATTCTACTCTCGGGTTGTGAATCCGAGATTCATCCTACTTCATGTTGTTAGTATTTGCTAGTGCCTTTAGGATATTAGTAACTTTATGATAGTCCTCGAGGTCCGTGGTATATCCTTCTTCCAAATACCATGAACCGCTTATGGCAGAAGTTTGTTGAACCAAAGATCACAATAAGAGTGCTCTTGAGGAGTACTCCATTCATATTGTGACTCGCCAATTCTACTTTTCTCGCATGGATTATCCGAAGAAATGTTGAGCTTGCTCGACATACTAATCAGGCATCCACAACTCAGAAAATTATATGTTCCTTTGAGTTGTTCTTCAGATTGTATTCACCTTCATCTATCAATTGATAGTCAAGGGTAGTGTGTGTTTGTGTTCATCGATGCCCATTTTTCTTGTGGTCCGGCAAGCCATTCTATTTTGGAATGACTAGGAGAAACAAACTCCAAAGACTTCATCCATTTCTAGGATTGGGTCAAAGTAGTTGTATCCCGCAGATCAAAATGCCAATTCAGCTTTTGATTCTGTTCTACCTCAAGTATTGCCATCTTATGTCAAGAATGTCATGGAATTGCACAACCTCCTAGGAATTCTTGATGCAGTGATACTTCTCACCATCATTGTTCATTTCTCGTTCCGTGTTGATGCAACCGAAAGCCGACAAGTGAATTGTGATGTGAAATCAATACCCCGAGCAACTTGTTGCTTGGTAGTGAATGGACAATATTCTCATTCTTAGCGTGTTGGTTATTAAACCATCATCCTAAGATTGATCGTGCTACCTAGTCCTTACTTCGGTGCACACTTCGATTGATGAGTTAGGATTGTGTCAAGTCCTCACCATTTGATCATTTCGCCTTGCCCTGAAAAGCAAGATTGTTCTCGAGCTTAGTAATATATCGTGGTTCATGACTTTCCAAATATCTTCTTGAAGTGTTATCGGTTGTCACCGACCGCTATGTTGAGTTCGTGATCATATTGGTTTTCTTCTAAACCACCCATTCTCCAAGAATCTGTGTTGGATACCCCTGAGCTAGTTGGTTAAGCTAGACAACAACTTGGAGAGTTGGAAGATAAAAGCTTGTCCAACCTAGTTCATTCCAAAGGGATATTCTTGTGTAGTGTGTGTTGAAGAAAGATGATATCTTCATCGATTGGTCCTCGTGATCGCTTGTTGGATCTATTGTCATATCAACCTTTGACTTGAGTGTGGGCAATTGTCAAGTCAAATCAGTAACTAACGATATTCGTAATGTTGTCTTACTCGTGGTTGATCCCCGAGCATACACCATTATATCTTTGGTCCGACCAATGCTAACACCGTGTTCACATGATGGTGGAAGTCCAAAGGATATGGAAATTCGGATGAGTTGCTGTTGAGCCCATCAAGAGCATTTTGTCTCCCCATGAGTCATGTTGAACATCAACCTAGTGTTGGAAACTTGTGTAAGCATTTCTTCGTGCCGCTCATGAAGCCTATGTTGGATGTAAGTAGCGACTTTCTCTAATTCATGTGCATCTGATGCAAGTTGCCGCCGTGAATTTTAGAAAGGTTTGTTTTGCTTCCTCCGAATCATCCCAATTCAGTCATGCATACGCATAAGTATTCTGTGGTTCGAGACTTGCAACCTTCGCTTACATGTGTCCCTAGCACACCAAGCCACCGATTGATTTGTTCAAGGAGAAGAAGTTCCTCTTAAGAGCATGCCTTATGCAAGGACTTCAATATCCTCGATTATGGTTCCCCACCCGAACTTGGTAGTGTTTTATCATAAGACTACTACGTGGTCATGTTTGTCTGGGACAACGTGTTCACCGTTTATAGCGTAACCCGCCATGTTTTGGAGCTTGCTACCTTAGTTCATTTCCGAGAATCTCGCAACGTTATCTCGCCGGTTTTGTGTTGCAACCTTTCCTTTCAGACGTGCTGAGTCTGAAATATCCTAACACCAACCCGATCTGAATCTCAAAGCGGATATGATGGTTGGAACATTCAACAGCTTGCATTTCGCTCCCAGCTTGCACCGCCCTTGTGCTATCTCGCTATAGACTGCCTTCTTAGCAATTCTTGTCCAGGTTTATCTTCAAAAGTGGACTTACCATGGGTCCCCCCACCTTCGATGATAAGCAACATCATCCATTGCGTTGTCTTCAACAAGGTAGTCCACATCATCCATTCTAGTCCGGTGTACCATTCCTTGCATCCCACCAAATGATCGCTAGAATTGCCTTAGGCTGGTATGGAGAGTCTCAATGATCTCTAATTCAAAAGTAATTCTTTTTGCCACTTAAGGAATAGTTCCTCGCCACTTCCCCGAGGTGCCCCGCTATTGAATCATGGCAAATATTTTCACCACCTTGACACCATCCACCATCTTTCTAAGCGTGGAATTGTTGCCACCAATCAAAACCCATCGTTTGTTCCTCCATCCCTCTCGATGTGTTTTGTGTCTCAACGCGAGATGTGTCACCGTCTCAGTCCGCGAGTTGATCATGTTTACTTGATCTTCGTGAAGATCGAATCATGTAGGGTTTTCCCTTCTTTCTGTTGTCGTGTCAAGTGAAGATCTCGAAGACGTCAAGACCAAGATGATGGAATGAATCAACATCTTCGAGAAAGGCAAATGGATCATGAAGATTGTGATAGCCTGTGACTTCCTTTCCTCTTACTCACGCCTTGAATCTCGGCGAGATTCTTGTTTAGTGGGGGTGAGTCGTCACAGCCCTGATCAACCCTAGAGCTTGCTTGTAACTAGTAGCATTGCATCCATGCATCATGTTTAATTTCCATGAAATTTGAAATGGGGATGACCAAGCCCTAGCACTAAAACAATTCAAATAGGTTCAACTTCAAAATATCTTCAAGAACCCAAAGTGGTTTGCAAAATGTTCATGATTAATGGAAAAGGTGAAACCATATCCAGAGGTGATGGATATTTTCCAAGACATTTTGGATTTTTGAGTAAACCATATTGTATTTGAATTGGGGCATTTAAATACTATTAATATTTTAAATGCTCCAACAATTTTGAAAATAGTTAAGGGCCTCTCAAATAATTCAGTTAATGCCCACAATTATTTTCAGGATTTATTTAAATGGTTTAGTATTTTACTAAACTAAAACAAAACAGAAATAGAAAATGAAATAAAGAAAGGAGAGAGCTCACCAGGCAGCCACTTACTTGGCCCACGAACCGCCCAGCCTTCTCCCTCCCTCGGCTGGCCCACTGGTGGCCCAGCCCACCACCGCCTCATTGTACTGCTGCCTTCCTCCGCCAAGAGGGCAGAGGCGAGGCGTGGTGCCAGCCTGACGGCCACCGACGCCACCTCCTACTTCCTCCGCCCTCCTCCTCGACACCCGTGGTGCCACGACACCTCTCGACCCCCTGGCCCTCTCCTCTCTCCCTGACCATCTCCTCCCCGCTCTCTCTCCCCACGACGCCACCGAACGCGCCGCCGACGCCGATCGCTGCACTCACTGCCACCGCCACCCCCCTCTCCTCCCCGACATGCCCCAAGCCCCGCCACTCCATCCTCGCCTCCTCACTGAGCCTCCCGACGCCGAGCGCCTGAGGCGCCGCCCCACTGCTTTCTCCCTCGACCCGCAGGTCGCTGTCGCCTGATTCTGGCCGGCTCCGCCGCCCCGACCACTGAAGCCGCCCCATCGCTATCGCTAGGAGCCCCCGCACCAACCTCCCTCTCCCTCGATGCCGATTCTTCTAACCACGGCTCCGCCGAGCCCGAGCTCATCGCCGCTGCCACGAGGTCGCCAGCGCTAGAGGCTCTCAGACGTCAAGGCCCGAGCACGCATGTTGCCCTCGGCGCTGCTCCCCGGAACCTAGAGCACCTACCTACCTCCTCCCGTGCCCCAAAACGCCAAACCCGTAGTCCGCCCGAAGCCCGCCGCCAGACTGCTGGCCGCTGTCTCCGCCACCCCTCGCACCTCCCGTTAGCCTCTCTGGTGCGCATGGGCACGGGCTATTCCTGGTGTTTCGGGCGATCGATCCGTCGACCAAGCGAGTTCCGAGTGAACTCCGCCTGGTTGAGGTCACCGGCCAAGAGATTCCGCAAGTGCCGACGTACACCTTGTTAGCACTAATTAACCCCCCTCTCTTTGACATGTGGGCCCCAAGGCTCTGATTAATTAATTTAAATTCTCTCTTAGATTAGTACTAATCTCGTGGGGCCCGCCTCAAGATTGACTTTGCCACGCCATCGCTGACCTTGACCCACTAGTCACCTCGTCTCGCCTGCTACAATCGACGCAGGGTCCCACGCGTCAGGTTTGACCTGGACCTGGCGCCTTTGACCTGCTGACGTCACCCCGATGTCATCCTGACGCAATTAACCTTTTTCTGGATTTGTTTATATTCAGGAAATTCCAGGAAATGTCCTAAACTTCTAAAATTCATAGAAATTCAACCGTAACTCGGATTGAAATAATTTATATATGAAAAATGATCAGAAAAATATGAAGAATCTGTTTATGCCATGATCATGCATGTTTGAACAAGTTAACTCACTGAATAGGATGAATCATGATTAGGTAATTTATGAAATAGCATTTGGAGTTGAGTTCAACCTTGTTTGAATTCCACTTCAACTAACTTGGATTATTATTGCATTAGGTGAATTCAGTACCTTAATATGACATGTCATTCATGTGAATGTGCATTGCATTGATTGTGTTCTTCTTGTTTGCCGGTAATTGTCCCTCCCGTAGACGATGTACCGACGATGAGTTCGATGACACCGATGAAGAACTATATTATCTTCGGCGCGCTGTGCAAGCAAAACCCCTTGTTCATTCCGATATAATCCCACTCTCTCGCCTCCCTGCTCTATTTTACTGCATTAGGACAACAACGACTCATGTGTTACTTGCTCATGTAGCTGAACCCTTGATCCTTTGCATGACCTGTCATTCCACAAGAATTAGATGAAACCCACTAGCATGAGTAGGAATTGTTTGAGCCATGTTGTGCCTACTCATTTATGCTTGTTTGTCATGCCCTGCATCGCTTAGAGTTGAGTCGGGTCTGATTCATCGGGAATGAATTGGAAAGTGGTGAACATGTCCTCATCTGTGTGAGCTAAGTGTGTGAACACGATTTGGTAAAGGTAGGTGAGAGGCCATGTAGGAGTACATGGTGGGTTGTCTCATTGCAACCGCCCTCAGAACTGAGTTCTGTGTTTGTGATCCATGAACAGCATTACCACACATTGGGTTCCGTAACTCAATTCCTCTCGACTTATTAATCAACTTGATCTCTGCCCAGAGTTGCAACTAGTTTCGTGTTTGTAGGTAGTGTTAGTAGTCTACCAAGTGGCACCCGCATGTGGGCTTGGGATGACTAGGCACAAGGGCACGGTGTACCAAGTGGCACCCGTTGGTGGGCTTGGGAACCCTGCTCACATCGCTTGGGGCCGTGAGCGACACCTCGCCGGATCTCCTGCGGATGGAACCCGAATAGGCGATAAACCCGACGAGACTTGTGTGGTTAGTCGTCGTACGACTTCGCCTCGCTTCCGCTTGAAGGTTGCCGAGGTACATGACGGTATGTATGCGATAAGTGGCGAGAGCGTGGTGAAGAAGTACACCGCAGGGTTATCATTATCTATTCAATAGCCGGATTCTCGGATATGGAAACTTGGACCCTTGCATAGTTCATAGACAAGTGAAAGTGGATACTCTAAAATACGCAAGATAAGCGTGAGTGCTATGGATGGCGCTTCTCGAGGTAGACGGAGCGGATCCATAGTGGTGTATTTGATATGGTGAATATGTGGACTCGTAGCGCCACCTCAAAAGAGTTACTTGCAATGTAGTTCAGATAGCCACCGAGTCAAAGCTGGCTTGCTGCAACCAAACTCCACCACCCCTTTTGATAATGATGCATATGTAGTTAGTTCCGATGTAAGTCTTGCTGAGTACAATTGTACTCACGCTTGCTTATTTATGTTTTGCAGAGAGACGCTCCTCGCTTAGTAGTTCCACGTGGACTTCGACGCTTAGCTTGTTACCTCACCACGATCTTGTGCCTCGGCAGATCTCGTAGATAGTCGCTTCACCTTTTTTCATTTATAGTTGTCTCCACTGCATATGTTTAGCTTCCGCTTGTGCTTTGACTTGTATGTTTCGAGTGTTGGGTCATGAGACCCATGTTTGTAATATCTCGCCTCTCGGAGCCTAATGAATAATATTTGAGTCGAGAGTTATGTTGTGATGCCATGTTGTATCTACGCATATTGAGCATAATGTGTGTATGTTTGAAATGCTTGGTATGTGGGATCCGACAAACTAGTTGTTTATCCTTGGCAGCCTCTCATATGGGGAAATGTAGTCTCGTGCTTCGAGCGATAGTAGTCCGCCACAGCCGGTTCACCGAGTCCTGCTAGCCAAAGACTACCGCTGGACACTTGATCGGCCGGCATGTGTTTCACTTCGCTTATGTCTGTTCCTTCGGGAAATGTCACGCTGTGTTATTCGAGTCCTGCTTAGCCTGCTACAGCCCGGATACCGGAGTCCTCATAGCCCAGGTTACAGCCCGAATATATACGCTGATGACCGACATGCTCGATGTGATTCATGTATGCCTGTCCCCATGGGTTAGTGCCGCTTTGGTTCACGATTCAGCCATGTCGGCCCGGTTCTTGTCATATGGATGCTAGCGACACTATCATATACGTGAGCCAAAAGACGCAAACGGTCCCGGCCATGGTAAGGCGACACCGTGGGAATACCGCATGTGAGGCCGCAAAGTGATATGATGTGTTACATGCTAGATCGGTGTGACTTAGGATCGGGTCCCGACAAATACATCTCTGAATGGACATCCAACTAGACACTGCCAAGTTAGAACTGTGTTGACTATAAGTTGACAAAGCCTTGCATACGCCCAACTTACTTTTTTTAGGGACGCGCAACTTAGTAGGCCCACAAGCAAAAGCGATGTAGAACTTATAGCCCATTTTATGTATTTGTAAGAATGTACAACCCATTTTTGAATTCTAATGGAATTTACTATAGCCCAATTATAGTTTGTTATAAGTAGAGCCTATTTTCTAGCTAGGACAACGATTAATAATTTCAACCAAACGTAGGGTCCAAAGCGTAATAACCGCACGATCCAGCCGCTGCGTTCGGGCAATCGCTTTTGGGTTCTGCCCAACGGAGTTTGCTGCAGGTGGCTCCAGTTCGGGGCTTCGGGTTGCAGATTAGAGTAGGGGTACCCTAGTACCCTTTAACTCGCACTGACAGTCGTAGCACCTCGCCGGGCAGGGCTGGCCTGGTAACCGCCAGAGTCCTCACGGCCCTTTGGAGCCATTCAAGAACAAAGTATCAAGGCCCCGCAAGAGGAGCTTGCCGGAAGGCCACTCAAGGCACGGGAATAAGACCCCGCAAGAGGAGCTTGCCGAAGGCTTGGTGAGCGACAGCCCCGAGCGACAAGGACCTTTGCCGCTGCAAGGCGCTTGCCGCGGCAGTAACCTCTCTTCATCTCCGCTTCCACCATCCGCCAACGTGTCGCCATGGGGCTTTCCCAGCACGCATGTCAATGGCTGTGCAGCCAGCGGGAGCGGCGATAAGCGGCGCCGACAAGCTACCATCGTGGCAAACGGAGGCGCACTTGACGGTCCTCACAGTAATCGTTTCAAAGCGATGTGACGGACATTTATGGCTTTTGTCCCTTGCCACGAGTTAGGTATAGATCATCAGACACTGTACAAAGCGTGTACCAACCTCTCGTTTTTCCTATTTTACCCTTGTCTACTTGCCACTGTGGTGATCCCTTGTGCCTATAAAAGGAGGCCCAAGTGCAACGAGAAAGGGTTCGCCCAGCTCTGCCATTCACTCACCACTGAGACCACACTCACTCATGCTAGGTTTGTAGCTCCCATTGCTCCCTAGCAAGAACACAAATAATCAACCAAGCAGCAGAGGAGTATTATCTCCGGAGAGCTCCGGTTGCGGGTAATCTGCTCGTGTGCATCGCTCGATCCGCTTTAGGCAATCTCCGCCCTCCGAACCACAAGGGACCCGGTCGATAGGTGTTCGTGGGTCACTATCAGCTTCCCCGACATCTTTGGCGCGCTGTAGGGGGCGCCGAGATCGGTGAACCTGATCCAGCGGTCACACGAGCCACTTCATCATCATCTTCATCAACATGCCACCAAAGAAGAAGGCTTCGCGCAGCAGAGCTGCCCGCTGCGAACCCACCACCATCGGAGCCGACGGGTGGTGGGGAAGACGCCGCGGAGGGATCGGGCGTCGCCGAGAGCCCACGACGCCGCCAGGTCCAAGGACAAGCCGCGAGGCGCTGGCGTCTCAATCCGCACTGCTGCCCTTCTCGTGGAGGTGCGGGACCGACAAAGATCATGATGCTCGCAGCACCATACGCCGCTGGATCAAGGCCAAACCGAGGATCCCGAGGCCTCGAGACCCGCATGCACGCTTAGCATGCCAAGATGAGCGGAGTACGGTCGGTTAAGGGATGCTGCTCCTCCTAACTTGGTTAGAGTCCAAGAACATCCTGCCTCGCCCGCACGCCATTGCCACCCACCACTCCAGCCAAGTTTTGGCGAGCTCACTATTTCTAGACTACTCCTCCAACGGCCGATAATGTCGATTTAATGGAGGGCCACAATCTGTAGTCTCATCGGCTTTGCTAACGGCGACGTTCAGGGCGTAACCAATCTGCGCCCTTACTGGGCGAGGCGATTAAGGCACGAGCTGGGTGGCGATTTAGACTCATGGGTGACACCACCATGCACTTTCATCAAGGCCAAGATCACCAGCCTCGGATCCACCTCGACACCGACTCCACTGCTGGCTGCCGGATCCACGAAGCTCGCCGGATCGCCGCCAAGTTCTTAAGGAACGGTGAACAAGAAGACGCCGAACTCGTGATCGAAGGCCAAGAGAAGCGCAGCCAATCCGACCAGCGCTACCGGGCCCGCTGTTTACATGCATGCACTAGGGGAACCAGTGACTTGCCAGACACGGTAGGTTGCCCCATGCTCACCCGTGAGCTGCGGCAAGTCCAAAGGGTCTGACAAGAAAAACTTTAAGCCGATGTGCCGAGAGAAGTATGATGGCAGGACACACCCATCGGAGTTCCTCAAGATTCACACCATCGCGTGCAAGCTGCGGGACGAGACGACAAGATCTCTTGCCAACTACTTCCTCCGTGCTCAAGCCAAACGCCGTCTTGGCTCATGCACTTGCTTGGACAGTTCCATATCTTCTTCATAGATTTGTGCCATCAGTTTGTCGGCGCTTTCACAGCGGCCACAAGCCTCATGGCCAAGAGAGTGACCTTCACCTGCTCGCCTGTATGAGGGAGAGTCCGCGCGCAAGTTCATCCAGATTCACTGTGCACTACAACATCCTGACGCCCACCCCGCCAAGGTGATCAATGTTTCATCGAACGCGCGGAACCGCAGGATGAGGGAGGAGATGGCGATGTGCAAGGTCAAGGACGCCAATGAGCTATATGCCTTGGCCGGCTAAGTGTGCACGCTACGAGGAGGGAAGAAGACTCCTGTGAGAGAATGTTGGAGCAGAATCGACAAGGAGGAGACCGCCTAAGGAAGAGCCAGCATGGAACAACAGTAAAGAAGAAGAACAAGGAGGTACTAGTTGTCGAGCAGTCCGGCAACGGAGGCGGCGCCAACAAGGCTAAGGTTGGTAGCTCCGCAAGGAAGTTGCTGACACCGATCGCTGCTATGGCGGCCGCCGACAAGCCCGACAGCCCAACAAACAGATCAGAAGATTCACCGCACTAAGGGCCACGATTCCAGAGTTGCAAGAAAGTCGAGCAGCCTCGCTGAACTGCTGAATGGCGAGTACGAAAGGCAAGACAAGGAGAAGGCCCAGAGGGTGCCGGTGCAGCTAGTAAGAAGAGACCCGACCGGGAGGACGCCAAGCAAAGAAGGCCAAGCAGCTGCAAGGAGATGTGCCTTCGCGCCGCGACAAGGACCTAAGAAGAAGATGATGATGAAGACATGGAAGACGATGAAGTCGATGAGCAGGAGTTTCAAGGCAACAGAGGTTCTTCTCATTGACGGTGGTGCTTCTCCATACCTCGTGACCGCCAACTCAAGCAATGGATGCGGAGGTCAATGCAGCAGTAACCATCCGCGGAGTCACGAGACCTATGAAGTGGTCCAAAGACGCCCATCATTTTTGATATTGAGGACCACCGATCGCATAATCATGCGGTCGGGTGCTTGCCGATGTTGGTCTCACCAACTATCCGCAACCTCAAGGTCACTAAATGTTGGTTGACGGCGGGCCGGCCTGAACCGATCTCCTCTCGCAGGCTCCGTAAGCTTCAAATCCTCGACAAAGAAGCTCAAGAGACTGCACTTTCCAAGGAATCAACCCAGAAGGAGCAAGCCCAAAGGGAAAATCATGTTGCCAGTAACATTTGGCAGCCGAGCTCAACTTCAGAATCGAGAGGGTCACATTCGACGTTGCTTGATTTCCCATTGCCCTACAATGGGATACTTGGCCATCCAAAGACTCGCCAAGTTCATGGCAGCCTCATTATGCTTAAAATCTGCTCAAAATGCCCGCCCGATAAGCGCTATTTCCGCCCATGGCGATAAGAAGGATGCGCTTATCTGCGCCGACAAGATTTACCGGATGCAGCAGCCGCGACAGATAGCAAACCACTTGTCGCTGAAGCTCCTGGGCAAGAAGAAGACCACCAAGTCCGCAAGAGATCTGATGCCCACTGCAAGCGCACCTCTTCGAGTGCTGCGCCATCACGAGGACGCACCATCGAGCTCCACCGCAAGTGCAAGAAGATGATGGCGGCTCCAATCAAGACCAAGAAGGTGCCCGAAGGAGGACGGCACCGGTGGTACCTTCACCATCGCCACGCTTGACCCTAAATAGGAAGGCGAAGTCATAGTTTTCTCGCGGCGTAATGTCGATGTGTTTGCATGGCAACCATCCGACATCCCCGATGTTCCTGTGAAAGTAATTGAGCACCACCTAGCTGTCTCGTCCTCACGCCGCCCGTCAAGCAAAAAGTTAGGAAACAGCAAAGGAGCGCCAAGAGTTCATAGTCAAGAGATCAAGAAACCGGAAGCAAAGCAGCCTTGTCGAGGAGTGCTCCATCCCACGCGGTTGGCCAATCCGTAGTTGTACGCAAGGCAAATGGGAAATGGAGACTTTGTATTGACTTCACAGATGTTAATAAAGCTTGTCCCAAAGATCCATTTCCTTGCCACGACGACCAGATTGTTGACTCCATACCGGATGTGATCTGCTTTCATTTCTTGATGCATATTCAGGATACCATCAAATCTTCATGGCGTAAGAGGATGAAGAGAAACCGCATTCATTACACCATGTGGCACTTATCGCTTATACGGATGCCTTTCGCTTTGAAGAATGCTGGTTCAACGCTCGCAAGAGTGGTCCACGATGCTTTTGAGCCCCAAATACACAGTAAATGTAGAAGCTCACATGGATGACATAGTGGTCAAGAGCAAGGACAAAGCAACTCTAGTTCAAGATTTGATGAGACTTTGCAATCTGCGCAAAATCAACCTCAAGCTCAACCCCGAAGTGCGTGTTTGAGTCCCTTCCGCAAGCTTCTCGGTTCTTTGTGTCTCAGCGGGAATTGAAGCCAATCCCGACAAGATTAAGGCCATTGAGCAAATTGAAGCACCAAAGCGCACTAAGGATGTAATGAAGACTTGCCGTTATGTGGCTGCTCAAAGAGGTTTATCTCTAAGTCAGCTGAGCGCCACCGCCATTTTTCAAAGTTTTGAAGAAGGCAGGTCCAATGAAATGGACTCCAAAGCGGAGGCTGCACTTCAGACTTAAAGAGGTACTCTGTCCTCCACTCCAATACTTGTCGCACCTAGGCCACAAGAGAAGTTGCTGCTATATATAGCGGCAACCAATCAAGTGGTTAGTGCTACGTTAGTAGCGAGAGGGAGGCAGATGATGAGCCGGCAACCGAGGCAGATGCATCCAGCGACAAGCTGTGGGCTTCACTGCCAAGCTCGTCCCGACAAGGACGGATCTGCAGGATTGCGACAAGATACGTAAAAGGATGGTGCAGCCTCACCATTTTGTCGCCCTTCGCAGGGGCTAGATCAAGGTACTCATGCAGTAAACTGCCGCCTCCTCATGGCTCCTCGAGAAAGCTGCGCCATTATTTCCAAGCACATGAGATAACAGCTTGTCACCGCTTCCTATCAAGAGGATATTGCAAAACCCAAGCAACAGTGCAGGATTGTTGAGGGGGCATCGAACCGCCAAGCTTTGGCCTCAAGTTTGAAAGCACTTCGACTATCCAAAGAAGAGCATTGGCAGAGTTTATAGCAGAATGGACGCCAACGCAAGATGAAGAAATTCCAGAGACGAGCATCCCCACAAGGAAGCAAGTAAAGAGTGGCTGATGTACTTTGATGGTGCCTTCGCAGCAAGGCGCGGTGCTTGCAGTGGTCGCTTATCGCACCCACCGGAGAGCACCTCAAGTACATAGTCCGATGCACTTTCCCAAGGAGCAAGCAACAAATAATACCGCAGAGTATGAAGGTTTGCTTGCCGGTCCGTGGATTGCAGAGACCTTGGGATCAAGAAACTTGTCGCCGGTGACTCGCAGCTTGTCGTCCGCCAAGTAAACAAAGATTATCGAGTCCATTAATGGAAGCTTCTGTTGATGAAGTAAGAAAGCTAGAAGAGCCCTTGAAGGTCTGCAAATGGAGCATGTTCCAAGAGCTCGTAATGATATTGCTCACGACCCGCCAAAGTGTGCTGCACCTGCTACCTGTGGAACCAGGAATTTTGTGCTCAAGCGACTCAACCAACTGTGGCATCATCAACAGATGTAGCAAGAAGAGGAAGTTGGTTTCGGTGATTACTTTCCGCAGAGCTCCCAAGCCGCCGCCAAGAAGGTCCCCAAAATCAACACAGATATCACGAGGAGCAGTCTGCCCGACAAGCCCTAGGGTTTGTCTCGCTGAAGCTGCACGCCCCGACAAGTCTTGTTTCGCAAGCTTGCCGGGATCATCAAGCTCCGCCGAGCCGCTGGTTCTTGTCGAGAAGCCGATGTTCCCGCAAGCGGCAGATGTGCCTTTTAGTCCTTGTTGTCGAGCCACAAGCTCCAAAGATGGGCACAAGATCGTCCATTTCCTTCAGACAGAGAACTTCCCAAGAGCAAGAAGAAGCGGAAGAGTAGCCCCAGCCAAGTATGTACCAGTTTGTTGACAACATCCTCGCATGTAAGAAGACTCAACGGTGTGAAATTGAAGTGTATTTGCCGGAAGATGGATGTGGTAAGCTGTAAGGCAGAGATACACGGAGGCATATGTGGTCACCACATTGGCGCAAGAGCACTTGCTGGCAAAACTTTCCTAAGAAGGATTCTTCCGCCGAAGCCTCCAGATGCAACCGCACAAGTAACCAAGTGTGAAGCGCAAGGGCCCATTCAAAACAGATACACCAGCCAGCTCAAGCTCTCCGTACCATCCCTTTATCCCCGCCATTTTCGGGTCTGGGGCTCGACATCCTCGGCCCTTCCCCAGTTGTCGGGGGCTTTGAGTACTTGTACGCCGTGAATCGACAAGTTCTGACAAAGTGGC
>JAHIAM010021033.1:0-16397 GCA_021605205.1 Aegilops longissima | reverse complement strand
TATTGATATACATTATGTTAATGTTTTACTAGTACCCTAGTAAAGGGTATTAAGAACCTTCGGGCTAAGGTTAGTAATCAAATAAAAGCTACAATAAACGGAGACTAGCTAAAGGTGAGCAATATGTGTTGGAAGTGTTTCCAAGGTTGATGTGATCAGCATCGCACCCCCTCTACCATCGAGGTTGATGTTAAACCTAAATAATTGTTATTAGGTGTTTGCTGAGCATAGACATGATTGGATTATGTCTATCGCAATACGGTTATCCATTTAAGGAGAATAATGGTTACTCTATTTATTTGAATAACACTTCGATGGTCTTGCACCTAAATAAATGGTTTATTGAATCTCGATCGTAGTGATACACATTTTCATGCCAAAAGTATAAGATAGTAATGATAGTACCACTTACTTGTGGAACGCCATGTAAGTCATATTGGTGTAAACGCATGAAGGCTCCATGTTGATGGATCTTTGGACTCACTGTTTTGAAAATTTGAGACATGCAACCATGTCTATTGGGTTGTACATGAAGAAAACTCCATGGATGGATCGTTGGACTCACTTGATTTTGAATCACTTGAGATATGCAAAACATACCACATGGGCAAGATGACCTAAAAGCCCGTTTCGTAAGATGGAACAAGATAGCAACTTGTTGGAAGTAACCATTTTGATGGTCCAATGAGTGCCGAGGATGCAAAGGAATATCGTTATGTTCTTACTTCAGATGATTTGAGTAGATGTTGAGTATATTTACTTGATGAAACACAAGTCTGAATTATTGAAAGGTTCAAGTAATTTCGAGTGAAGTTGAAGATCTTCGTGACAAGAGGATAGAATGTCTATGATATGATCATAGAGATGAATATCTGAGTTACGAGTTTTGGCACACAATTAAGACATTGTGAAATTGTTTCACAATTAATACCGCTCGAACACCATAGTGTGATGGTGTGTCCGAACATCATAGTTGCACTCTATTGATATGGTGCGATTATGATATCTCTTATCGACTACTATCGCTCATGGGTTAGGCATTAGAGACAACCGCACTCACTTTAATGGGGCACCACGAATTCCATTGAGATTACAACCGCTTGGAGAAACCTGTTGTCGCTTTAAAAGTTTGGGGTCGACGCTTATGTGGAAAAGTTTCAAGTTGATAAGCTCGAACCCAAAGGCATAAAATGCATCTTCATAGGACACCCAAAACAGTTGGGTATACCTCCTAATTCAGATCCGAAGCAATAAGGATTGTTTCTTGAATCGGGTCCTTTCTCGAGGAAAAGTTCGTCTCGAGAAGTTGAGGAGGATGGTGGAGACTTGATGAGGTTATTGAACCATCACTAACTAGTGTAGCAGGCACGAAGTTGTTCCTGCGGGCACCTACACCAATTGAAGTAGAAGCTATGATAGTGATCATGAAGTTTTGGATCAAGTCACCGACATACCGAGGGTGACAAGGATGCCATTACTTCGAGTGGTACGCAACTGTTTGAAGGTCATGTTGCTAGACAACAATGAACCCACGAGCTATGGAGAAGCAATGGTGGGCCCAAATTTCGATAAATGGTTAGAAGCCATGAACCGAGATAGGATCCATGTATCGTGACAAAGCATGGACTTTGGTGGACTTGTCATGGCGGCAAGCCATTGAGATGAATGGATCTTTAAGAAGAAGACGGAGTGACGGTAATGTCACCGACTATGAAGCTCGCTTGTGGTAAGAGTTTTTCACAAGTTCAAGGAGTTGACTACGATGAGATTTTCTCATCCGTAGCGATGCTTAAAGTCCGCTTAATCATGTTAGCATAAGCTGCATTTATGAAATCGCGATGGATGTCAAAATGAGTTTCCTTACCGCGAAGGAAAGGTTGTATGTGATACAATCAAAGGTTTTGTCGATCCTAAGGATGCTAAAAGGTATGCTAGCACCAGCGATCCTTCTAAGGACCAAACTAGCATCTTCGGAGCTGGAATGTGCACTTTGATGAGATGATCAAATTTTGGGTTTATACAAAGTTTATGAGAAACTTGTATTTCCAAAGAAGTGAGTGGAGCACTATAGAATTTTTATGAGTATATGTTGTTGAGATATTGATGATCAAATGATGAAATTTCCGAAAGCAATGGGTTATTTGAAAGATGTTTTCAATGAAAACCTGTATTGCTACTTGAACATTGAGCATCAAGATCTATAGGATAGATCAAACCGCTTAATGGTACTTTCAAATGAGCATATACTTTGACATGATCTTGAAGGTGTTCAAGATGGATCACCAAAGAAGAAGTTCTTGCCCGAGATGTAAGGTATGAAGTTGAGACTTAAAGCTCAATTACAGTAACAGAGAGAAAGGACGAAGGTCATCCCCTATGCCTTAGACATAGGCTCTACAAGATGCTATGCCGTGGTACCGCACCAAGTGTGCCTTGCCATGACTCACAAGGGTACAAGAATGATCCAGAATGGATCATTGATAGCGGTCAAGATTGTCCTTGGAGTAAATAGGACATGTTTTCGATTATGGAGGTGATAAAGAGTTTAAAGGGTTACGCCGATGCAAACTTTAAACACCTATCGAATGACTCGAGTAGCAAACCGGATACGATAGTGGAGCAACTATTTGGAATAGCTCCAAGTGGAGCGGAAGCAGCGCATAATATGATCTAGAAAGTTGAAGCACACACGGATCCGAAAGGTTCGACCCTGACTAAAAACCCGCTGACTAAAACCTCTCACAAGCAAAACATGATCAAACCTCGAACTCATTGAGTCTAAATCACATGATGATGTGAACTAGTTTACACACCTAGTAAACTCTTTGGGTGTTGGTCACATGGGATGGACCTATCGTTAATCACATGACGATGTGAACTAGATTATTGACTCTAGTGCAAGTGGGAGACTGTTGGAAATATGCCCAGAGGCAATAATAAATTAGTTATTATTATATTTCCTTGTTCACGATAATCGCTTATTATCCATGCTATAATTGTATTGATAGGAAACTCAAATACATGTGTGGATAAATAGACAACACCATGTCCCTAGCAAGCCTCTATTGGCTAGCCGTTGATCAATAGATGGTTACGTTCCTAACCATGGACATTGGATGTCATTGATAACGGATCACATCATTAGTAGAATGATGTGATGGACAAGACCCAATCCTAAGCCTAGCACAAAGATCGAGTTCAGATGCTAAAGCTTTTCTAATGTCAAGTATCATTTCCTTAGACCATGAGATTGTGCAACCCGGACACCGAGGAATGCTTTGGTGTACCAAACGCCACAACGAATCGGGTGGCTATAAAGGTCCATGGTATCTCCAGTGTTCGGGTTGGTATGAATCGAGATCGATTTGTCACCCGTAAACGGAGAGGTATCTCCGCCCACTCGAGGACATCATCATATGTCAATGTGATCAAGGAGTTGATCACGGATGATGTGTTACGGAACGAGTAAAGAGACTTGCCGGTAACGAGATTGAACAAGGTATCGGGATACCGACGATCGAATCTCGCAAGTACAATACCGCTAGACAAAGGGAATTGTATACGGATCGATTGAGTCCTTCACATCGTGGTTCATCCGATGAGATCATCGTGGAATATGGGAGCCAACATGGGTATCCAGATCCTGTTGGTTATTGACCGAGAACGCCTTGGCATGTCTCAAGATGGTTCCCAACCCGTAGGGTCTACACACTTAAGGTTCATGACGCTTAGGGTTATAAAGGAAGTTTGTATGTGGTTACCGAATGTTGTTCAAGTCCCGGATGAGATCCTGACGCCACGAGGAGTTCCAATGGTCCGAGGTAAAGATTTATATATGGGAAGTCCTGTTGGTCACCTAAAAGTTTCGCATATCGTATGATCGGACCACCGGAGGGTCCCGGGTCCACCAAGTGGGGCCACCTGCCCTGTTAATTGGCCAAGTGGGAGGGGACCAGCCCCTAGGAGGGCTGGTGCGCCCCACAAGGGGCCCAAGGCGCAAGGGAGGGAGGGCAACCCTAGTTCGGGAGGGCCTAAGGCCCACCTAGTGGGCGCCCCTCTCCCCTCGCCCCCAAACCCATCTAGGGCTGGCCCACCCCTAGGGGTGGAAACCCCAGAGGGGCGCAGCCCTCCCTTCCCCTATATATGAGGCCTATGGGCTGCCCATAACACACGAGAGCCTCCCTCCAGCGCAGCCCCTCCTCCTCCTCCTTCCCTTGGTGTTGGCGCCTCGGGATTGCCACGCCCTCCATCACCACCATGCCGCTGTGCGCTGCTGGATGGAGTCTTCTCAACCTCTCCCTCTCCCTTGCCGGATCAAGGCGGAGACGCCACCGGCTGTACGTGTTTGAACGCGAGGTGCCGTCCGCTCGTTACTAGGATCTCGTGATTTGGATCACGACGAGTACACCTTCAACCCTGCTCTTGAACGCTCCGCTTAGCGATCTACAAGGGTATGTAGATGCACCTCCTTCCTCGTAGTTTCTCCATAGATAGATCTTGGTGAGAGGAAAATTTTGAATTTCTTCACGCTCCCCAACAGCCCGCAGCCCCGGCTGTATGTCCCTAGCATCTTTCCCTGTCTCCGGAGATACAACGCAGGAACGCTATTCGCCGCTCGATAACTCACCTTCCGGATGCAAGACGTCCGGGCCTCGCCGCCCACACGCCCACGCCTCCTCCTTCTCCGAGAGTCTTCGTGAGGTACCCTTGAACTCCTTGGTCCAACACTCCTCCCGAGGCTCGAGCGCCAAGAGTAGGCGCGCCCCGAGGCAGTGGTTGGGGAGCTCCTCCCGAGGCAGCGCCGCCTTGAAAGTGGTGGTCTTGCTGATGGCTTGAAGAGCCGCCTCAAGACGCCAGTCTTGGGGTAGCCGCTAGATGCTCTTTGGCGATGTCGTCGCTTCCTTTGTTGGTGCCCAAGGCACATACTGCAATTCCTGTGCCCAAGAACTGCTTACATTTTTACCTCCCGGAGGTATACCTCCATGTGCTCGCCCCTGCTCAGATACCTTGTTGGAGAAGTTGACGAGAAGTGCAAGTCGCCTTGATGGTGAGGTGCCACCCCTGTGGCCACCGCAGCCTTAAGGCCAGCTATGAGGCCTTCAGATTCGCTATGTTGTTGGAGACCTTCTCACTGCCGGAAGCAGCGCCACGCGAGTAGAGCTTGTCCCGAGGGGCGAGATGAGCACTACTCCACTTCGCTCCGCTTGCAAATGCGCCCATCGAAATACATCACCCATCCGTCTGGGCGCTCACTCGGCGAGAGGGACCGATCCTTTCTGCTTCAAGCCCGGGCCCCCCATTCGCCACGGTCGGTGAGCGCTCCCTTGATGACCCCGGTTGTGCCAACTCCACTGAACGTCAGCATGATATTCCACTGCCACTCTTCCAAAGAATGTTAGGGCTCCCGAGTACCCTCTCCAAAGGTAGGCCGAGACGACCTTGATTGGGTGACCTTGAAAGTACTATCGTAGCTTACGCGAGGCCACCAAAAGCGGCAAGAGCTTCGAGGCATGGGTACCGTGCCTTGCATCCCACAATACCGGCCGAAATACACCGGTGCTCAATAGGGCGGGCGATCGACAGACTCAGACTGGAGGTTGGGGCACCTCAGAGGTGATGGGACCTCCCGAGCCCGTCACCCATTGGGGCCTCCGGGTCCTAAGGTCGCCATCCCGCTGAGTTGGGTCATCTGCGTTGTTGCAGCCCTCGTGGTCTCTTCGGTCTTGCGCCGCTCGGGGCGCCTGTCGGCATGACGGTCCTTGGCCCGGCGCCTCCCAACCGCCACCAGAGATGCACTAGCCGAGGAGGAGGGCGACGAGGTAAAGCACCAGGGCTCAAGAGGGCGGGCGCCACCATCACCAGAGGGCTGGTCGATCTTGAGATCTCAAACGCTTGGTCAACCTCCGGATCCACTGAACGGACCTTCTTCTTCATCACTTGAAGAATGGCAGGTGCGCCTCCCTTTTGAGATGAAGCGCCTAACGGTCACGCAGCCGGCAAGCTTCTGGATCTCCTTGAGGGTTTGCGACGGCCTCATGTCTAATCACCTTCTCTCGTTGGCCTCGATCCGTGGGACCCAAGGAAGCCCAACAGCTTGCCGGAGGGGACACCAACACGACTTTTCCGGTTGAGCCGCAAGTCCACCTGCAGGCTCGGAAAGTCTCCTCCAGTCCCGAATCAAGGTTCTCGCCCCCCGAGACTTCACCACAATGTCGCCGACATAGGCTTCAGCTCCTCCCGAGTGCCGCCCGTATGTGCATCACCGCTGGAAGGTCGCGCCGGTTTGCGAGCCCTAACGGCATGCAAGTGTAGCAAGACACCCCGCAAGGGGTCGAAGGCCGCCTTTCCACATCCTCACGCCATCTTGATATGGTGATAGCCTAAAAGCATCCAGAAGCATAGGGTCGACTCAAGCGTGGAGTCAACGATTCGGTCGATGCGCAAGCCGGAATGGATCTTGGGGATAGGCTTTGTTGAGGTTTGTAAGTCGACATTGCGCCCTTCCCGCCTTTCTTTGGCACAACGACGGGTTTGCCACCACTGGGTACCGAACCTCGCGAATAACACCTCGCAGCCTCCAATTTGTGGGTTTCTTGGACGATGAAGGACGCTTCTCCGGGATCGTCCGTTGCCTTCGCCTTCAGTATGCACATTGGGGCACACCCTTAGTGATGCCCGACACCCTCTTGGGACCCCTACCACTGATTGGGATCCCAGCTAATACTTCCTTGTTTGCATGCAAGAACTTTACCAATGCTTCCTCTTGATGATGAGGACATGGCTACCACAGCTACACCCATATCCCCGCTATTTTACATCTTGGAACAATTGCTAGAGCTCGATATGCCAATTAAATTATCGTTACTTTCGCTTGGTAATGTTTCTAGTGTTCATGAGAATATAATGCGCCTAACTTAGATACATTTGTGTTGCTTGCAATTAAGGGCCTAGCACGACAAGAAGGATGAACATTGGAGCATTGTCACACGGAGATGAAGGTGCATGCAAGGGAACAAGAACGGAGGTTCTAGTGGAGATTTTGACTTTGAAGCCACCATGATGAATACAAGAAGATGGACAAATATACAAGATGGGCTTTAAAATTTCATTCCATAGTTTATTATTGGTGTTTGCACCTTATTTTGGGCTAGGCTCATGTAATCTATTTTAGAGTCCTTTTGTAGGGGAAACGAAGGAGGTGTTTTAGTCCCACCTTGCCAAGGGTGGATGAAACTCTATTTTCCCTATAAATATAGCCCTTATGGCACCGCTTAGACTTGGGTTTTATTTAGTTAAAAGTTAGCCACCGCTGCAACTTCGGTACTTCGTTAGTGTCCAACCACTGCACTAAGACCGCTTATGAAACCCCACTTTTATCAATACTTCATCCATATTCGCAATATTTAGATTGCTTAATCATATTCTTGCTTGTTCTTTTGATTGCTTGGGAATAGACCTTCGTGGTCGTTGATCGTCTCGCATGGTCAATAACCTCTGAGTTGGTTTGGCGATTGCTAAGGCGCAACGTCATGCACGCTTGTAGTCGGATCGTCAAGTCGGCTCCACCAAATCGATAGTTATCATCTCATCGAGAAATCGACACCTTTCCGGAGATAAAGTTCTGGACGACAACACATCTTCACGATCATCGAAAGATCGGGACACCTCGCATCTATCAAGTGGTATCAGCTTTAGGTTGACGTGAGACTTTCCAGTTTTTATTAGTCCAGATTGCATCCATTCTTCATAGCTAGAGTCCAAAAAGACAAAAAGAAAGTTAGAGTAGTTCATCCGTGTCCTGCATACCGAGCCTTTTTCGCCATTACCACTTAGTTTTTGCATTGTTGAACTTTCGTTGCTTGCGGTCGAGTTGCTGGTTTTAGGTCCGGTCTTTAGAGTTTCGAAGTTCGGTCATGTTTTGTCACGCCACGTCGGCCACACCATCATTCACTTTGTTGTCATCATCCATTGCTATTTAATTTCTTCGCCGCCAACATCATCACCATTCGTCCGTTTTGTCCGTCTCATCATCACATTATTTCATATTGGAGCTGAATTCTCTTATAAAAGAGTACACTCGATTCTGCTACTTTGGAAAGGTTCATCAGCCAAAAAAGAGATTCGGTTGGAGGTTTCCAAGTTCGACGTGGTGGGATTTTCAAGGAAAAATTAAGAAAAAAGAGAAGGAACGACGTGGATTTGTTTTTTTAGGATCAACGTCTTTATTACTCGGATCAAGCTAGAATCTTCCCCGAGATGGTCTCAAGGATACAATCAGGTGGCCAACCACCGACATTACAAAACTCATCCCCTAATCCTACTTTAGCTAGTTTATCCGCTGCTCCATTAGCTTCTCGCTAGTCCACGGACCTTGACTTGCATGAACCGGGTCGAGAGTGCTTGATGGATTTGTTGCCTTAGATCATCACGCTTGGAGATAAAAGAAGGAACGGCACGGATTCGCTGGTGGTTTCCATTCGACGGTCCTTGGAGAAAAAATATAGGGAAAAAGAGAAAAGATTTGGAAGAAGTAGATCACGGGTGGTTGGAAGGTTTTGACCGCAAACAAAAACCTAAAACCAAAAAGTGCACACGCCAAGAAGAACGAAAGCCGTCCTCGCCGCAGGATCACGCCGGATCGATGCTGTGGGCCAGTGCCACTGGTCGAATCGCACCCGCCGATCGGGGCTTGTCCATATCCGCAGTGAAGGAGGCCCACTTGTAAGTCAAACACGTAGATCGTAAGGGATGGTTCCAAACTCGAGCCGTCTTTCTCCCCGTCTGTTTTCTCGAGTTCTCCCCTCATTCTCACATATCGCCACCGACGCACCGAAAAGGGCGAAGGAGGCGGAGTTCTCAAATCCAAGGCAGATTGCTGCGACCCCGAGTCGTTGTTCGCCTTCGGCATCGAGGTACCTAGATATCTCCGATTTCTCGCCCTGAGAGGGCTAGTTCGGTAGCTTTGCGGTGGTTGCGACGGTGAGAGAGCAGATTTTAGGGTTCCAACATCGCCAATTGGTTCGCTTGTTTGATTCGAGGTACTGTATTCCGCACCGATTTGACATCTCACATCTCCTTCGATTTTGTGGCTCCAAAGACAGCACGAGATGCGGTGTCTGCAGGGGTGTAAGGGTACACGCCTATGGACATATTTTAGGCTTATTTTGGCTCTCTCAGCAAAGACGAGATGAGTTCTCGCCGCTTTGTCTGTGATCTAGGGATGCTTTGTTGTGGGTGCTTGATGAAACCGAACGATTATGCAGCTTTTCGGGTGTTTCACGGGTGGGTGAGTTGATTTTGTTGTTTATACAAAGCGCTATGTGCATTGGTGTGCTTGATTAAACTAGTTGGTTAGTCGGCTTGTGCACTTGCACAAGTGTTATCTAGTTGGCTAAGTCAGCTTGTGCAGCCACAAGAGACTCTACCTAGTTGGTTAGTCGCTTGTGCAGTGCACAAGAGGCTCTACCTAGTTGGCTTTCACTAGACCGAGCAATTGGTTTTCAATTTTGTGTTATTGGAGGAGTGAATTGTGTTGATGTATATGATCTATGGAGCTTGGTGAGAAATGCAGGTTATGGGTTCGAGAACTATGTAGACATGACCTAGAACTATTCTCGATCAATAACCAATAGCGGAACCTGGATGCCCATATTGGTTCCTACATATTCTACGAAGATCTTTATCGTCAAACCGCATAACAACATAATGCTTGTTCCTTTGTCATCAGATTTACTTTGTCCGAGATTTGATCGCGGATCCAATACCTAGTTCAATCTCGCTATCGGCAAGTCTCTTTACTCTCCGTAATACATCATCTCACAACTAACTTATTAGTTGCAATGCTTGCAAGGCTTATGTGATGTATTACCGAGAAGGCCTAGAGATACCTCTCCCACAATCGGAGTGACAAAACCTAATCTCAAATACGCCAACCCAACATGTACCTTTGAGACACCTAGTACTCTTTATAATCACCCAGCTTACTTGGACGCTTGGTAGCACCTAAAGTATTCCTCCCAAACGGAGTTGCATAATCTCATAGTTACAGGAACATGTATAAGTCATGAAGAAAGCAATAGCAATATACTAAACGATCAAGTGCTAGGCTAACGAATGGGTCATGTCAATCACACCATTCTCCTAATGATGTGATCCCATTAATCAAATGACAACACATGTCTATGGTTAGGAAACATAACCATCTTTGATTAATGAGCTAGTCAAGTAGAGGCATACTAGTGACTATATGTTTGTCTATGTATTCACACATGTATTATGTTTCCTTAATACAATTCTAGCATGAATAATAAACATTTATCATGAAATAAGGAAATAAATAATAACTTTATTATTGCCTCTAGGGCATATTTCCTCAGCTCCCACTTGCACTAGAGTCAATAATCTAGTTCACATCATCATGTGACTTAACACCAATATTCACATCTGTATGTGATTAACACCCATAGTTCACATCGTCATGTGACCAACACCCAAAGGGTTTACTAGAGTCATTAATCTAGTTCACATCGCTATGTGATTAACACCCAAAGAGTACTAAGGTATGATCATGTTTTGCTCGTGAGAGAAGCTTAGTTAACGGGTCCGCACATTCAGAGCGATGTATTTTGCAAATATTCTATGTCTACAATGCTCGCACGGAGCTACTTCTAGCTAATTGCTCCACTTCAATATGTATCCAGATTGAGACTTAGAGTCATCCGGATCAGGTAAAAGCTTGCATCGATGTAACTCTTTACACTGCTCTTTTATCACCTCCATAATCGAGAAATATTTCCTTAGTCCTCACTAAGGATGATTCGACCAATGTCCAAAGGATCTACTCCTAGATCACTATTGTACCTTTCCAAATTCAGAGCAAGGTATACAATAGGTCGGTACATAGCATAGCATACTTTATAGAACCTATGACCGAGGTATAGGGAATGACTTTCATTCTCTTTTCTATTTTCCGTGGGTCGGGATTTGAGTCTTTACTCAATTTCACACCTTTGCAACACGAAAGAACTTTTCGATGCTCCATTTTGAACTACTTCAAAATCTTGACAAGGTATGTACTTATTGAAAACTTATCAAGCATCTTGATCTCAATAGATCTTGATGCTCAATATGTAAGTAGTTTTATTGAGGTCTTTCTTTGAAAAACTCCTTTCAAATACTCCTTTATGCTTTGGTATAATTCTACATTATTTCGATCAACAATATGTCATTCACATATACTTATCAAAATGCGAGTGCTCCCACTCACTTTCTTGCAAATACAAGCTTCCAAAAGTCTGATAAAACCATATGCTTTGATCACACTATCAAAGCGCTTATTCCAACTCGAGATGCTTGCACCAAATTATAGATGGATCGTAAGCTTGCACATTTTGTTAGCTTCTTTAGGATTGACAAAACCTTCGGTTGCATCATATACAACTCTTCTTTAATAAATCCATTAAAGAATGTAGTTTTGACATTCATTTGCCAGATTTCATAAATGTGGCAATTGCTAACATGATTCGGACAGACTTAAGCATCGCTAGCTTGAGAAAATCTCATTGTAGTCAACACCTTGAACTTGTCGAAAACCTTTTGTGACAAGTCGAGCTTTGTAGATAGTAACACTACTATCTTGTCCGCCTTCCTCTTGAAGATCCATTTATTTAACATGGCTTGTGGTCATCGAGCAAGTCAATCAAAGTCCATACTTTGTTCTCATACATGGATCCTATCTCGATTTCATGGCCTCAAGCCATTTCCTGGAATCGAGCTCATCATCGCTTCCTCATAGTTCGAGGTTCATCATGGTCTAGTAACATGACTTCCGTAACATGATTAGCGCATCACTGTGCGGATCTTACTCCGAAGACCCACGAGGTTTGGTAGCAACTTGATCCAAGTTTCATGATCATCATCATTAACTTCCTCACTAATTGGTGTAGGAATCACCGGAACTGATTGGATGAACTACTTTCCAATAAGGGAGAAGGTACAATTACCTCATCAAGTTCTACTTTCTCCCACTCACTTCTTTCGAGAGAAACTCTTCTCTAGAAAGGATCCATCTTAGCAACGAATAACTTGCCTTCGGATCTGTGATAGAAGATGTACCCAAGTTACCTTTGGGTATTCTATGAAGACACACTTCCGATTTGGGTTCGAGCTATCAGATGAAACTTTTCACATAAGCATCGAGCCCCAAACTTTAAGAAACAACAACTTGGGTTTCTTTCTAAACCACATCATATAGTGTCGCCTCAACGGATTTAGATGGTGCCCTTTTAACGTGAATGCAGTTGTCTCTAATGCATAACCCCAAAACGATAATGGTAAATCAATAAGAGACATCATAGATCGCACCATATCCAATAAAGTGCTTACGACGCTCGAACACACCATAACGTTGTGGTCTTCCTGTGGCGGAGCTGTGAAACTATTCCACTTTGTTTTAGTTGAAGACCAAACTCAGAACTCAAATATTCATCTCCATGATCGATCAGGAAAATTTATTTTCTTGTTACGATGATTTTCTACTTCACTCTGAAATTTTTGAACTTTTCAACTATTTCAGACTTATGTTTCATCAAGAAGATATACGATATCTGCTCAAATCATCCGTGAAGGTCGAAAACTTGCCACGAGCATCAACACTCATTGGATCGCATACATCGGTATGTATTATTTCCAACAAGTCAAGAGTTCGCTCCATTGTTCCGAGAACGGAGTTTTAGTCATCTTGCCCATAAGGCATGGTTCGAGCATCAAGTGATTCATAATCAATGATTCCAAAATCCCATCAAGATGGAGTTTCTTCATGCGCTTTAATAATATGACCTAAACGGCAAAGGCCACAAATGAGTTGCACTATCATTATTAACTTTGCATCTTTTGGCATCAATATTATGAATATGTGTATTACTACGATCGAGATCCAACAAACTATTTTTATTGGGTGTATGACCATTGAAGGTTTTATTCATGTAAACAGAATAACAATTATTCTCTGACTTTAAATGAATAACCGATTGCAATAAACATGATCAAATCATATTCATGCTCAACGCAAACGCCAAATAACATTTATTTAGGTTTAACACTAATCCTAAAGTATAGGGAGGCGATGATGATCATATCAATCTTGGAACTACTTCCAACACTCATCGTCACTTCCCTTCAACTAGTTTTGTTCATTCTCGAATCCTGCTTCGAGTTACTACTCTTAGCAACTAACCAATATCAAATACCGAGGGTTGCTACTAACACTAGTAAAATACACATCAATAATCTGTATATCAAATATACCTTTGTTCACTTTGCCATCCTTCTTATCCGCCAAATACTTGGGGTAGTTCCGCCCAAGGACCAGCCCATTGCAGCTAAAGCACTTAGTCTCGTGCTTAGGTCCAGACTTGGGCTTCTTCACCGAGCAGAACTTGCTTGCCGCTCTTCTTGAAGTTCCCTTCTTCCCTTTCCTTTCCTTGAGACTAGTGGTCTTGTCAACCATCAACACTTGATGTTTTTCTTGATTTCTACCTTCACGATTTTAGCATCGCCAAGAGCTTGGGAATTGTTTTCGCTATCCTTGATATTATAGTTCATCACGAAGTTCTAGTAACTTAGTGATGGTGACTAGAGAATTCGTCAATCACTATCTTATCCGAAGATTAACTCCCACTTGATTCAAGTGATTGAAGTACCTGCATAACTGGAGAATGCTCACTAGTTGAGCGATTCTCTCCATCTTTTAGCTATAGAACTTGGAGACTTCATATCTCTCAACCGGGTATTTGCTTGAAATATTAACTTCAACTCCGGAACATCTCATATGGTCCATGCCGCTCAAAACGCCTTTGAAGTCCCGATTCTAAGCCGCTAAGTATGGTGCACTAAACTATCAAGTAGTCATCGATTGAGCTAGCCAAACGCTCATAACGCCCGCATTTGCTCCGCAATAGGTCCGCTACCAGCGTGCATCAAGGACATAATTATTCTGCGGCAGCAATGAGGATAAACCGATCACGGATCCAATCCACAACATTGCTACTAACATTTTTCAATACAATTTTCTAGGAACACATATAAAAACACATGGAAGCAAAAACATAGGGAAGCAACAACGCGAGCTATTGATCTACAACATAATTTGCAAAATACTACCAGGACTAAGTTCATGATAAATTAAAGTTCAATTAATCATATTACTTAAGAACTCCCACTTAGATAGACATCTCTAGTCATCTAAGTGATTACGTGATCCAAATCAACTAAACCATGTCCGATCATCACGGGATGGAGTAGTTTCAATGGTGAACATCACTATGTTGATCATATCTACTATATGATTCACGCTCGACCTTTCGGTCTCCGTGTTCCGAGGCCATATCTGATATGCTAGGCTCGCCAAGTTTGACCTGAGTATTCCGTGTGCAACTGCTTTTGCACCCGTGTATTTGAACGTAGAGCCTATCACACCCGATCATCACGGGTGTCTCAAAGACGAAGAACTTTCGCAACGGTGCATACTCGTGGAGAACACTTTTGATATTTAGTGAGAGATCATCTTATAATGCTACCGCAATCAAAGCAAGATAAGATGCATAAAGGATAAACATCACATGCAATCAATATAAGTGATATGATATGGCCATCATCATCTTGTGCTTGTGATCTCCATCTCCAAGCACCGCCATGATCACCATCGCACCGCGCGACACCTTGATCTCCATCGTAGCATCGTTGTCGCCTCGCCAACTATTGCTTCTACGACTATCGCATCGCTTAGTGATAAAGTAAAGCAATTACATGGCGCTTGCATTTCATACAATAAAGCGACAACCATATGGCTCTCTGCCAGTTCCGATAACTCGTTACAAAACATGATCATTTCATACAATAAAATATAGCATCACGCCTTGACCATATCACATCACAACATGCCCTGCAAAAACAAGTTAGACGCCTCTACTTTGTTGTTGCAAGTTTTACGTGGCTGCTACGGCTGAGCAAGAACCGTTCTACCTACGCATCAAAACCACAACGATAGTTTGTCAAGTTGGTGTTGTTTTAACCTTCGCAAGGACCGGGCGAGCCACACTTGGTTCAACTAAAGTGAGAGAAACAGACACCACGGTCACCTTTAAGCAACGAGTGCTCAAGCGGTGAAACCAGTCTCGCAGTAAGCGACGCGTAATGTCGGTCCGGTCGCTTCATCTCACAATACCGCCAACCAAAGTATGACATGCGGTAAGCAGATGACTTATATCGCCCACAACTCACTTGTGTTCTACTCGCATATGACATCAACGCATAAAACCAGGCTTGATGCCATCGTTGGGGAACGAGTAATTTCAAAAAATTCCTACGCAAATGCAAGATCATGGTGATGGCATAGCAACGAGAGGGAGAGTGTATGTCCACGCACCTCATAGACCGAAGCGAAGCGCTTATAACAACGCGTTGATGTAGTCGACGCCTTCACGATCCGACCGATCCAAGTACCAATGCACGGCACCTCCGAGTTCAGACACGCTCAGCTCGATGACGATCCCCTGGCTCCAATCCAAGAAAGCTGGGATGAGTTCCACAAGACGACGGCGGCAGGACGATGATGATGCTTCACCGAGCAGGGCTTCGCCTAAACTCCGCGACGATATGACCGAGGTGGAATATGGTGGAGGGGGCACCGACACGGCTAAGGAACGATCACGTAGATCAACTTGTGTGTCATGGGGTGCCCCCGCCTCAGATATAAAGGAACAAGGGTGCGGCCGGCCCTAGGAGGGCGCCTGAGGAGTCCTACTCCCACCGGGAGTAGGGGAGTAGGACCTCCCTTCCTAGTTGGATTAGGTCTTGGGAAGGGGAAGAGGAGGGCGCCGCCTCTCCTTGTCCTATTCGGACTAGAGGGGAGGGCGCGGCCTGCCCCGACCGCCCTCCTCTTCTCCCTTATGGCCCATCAAGGCCCATTGACCCTCGGAGGGTTCCGAACCCCCGTGTTCCGTAAAATCCGCTTATCCGAACCTTCCAAGTCCAAACATAGGCTTCCATATATCGATCTTTATGTCTCGACCATTTCGAGACTCCTCTTCATGTCCGTGATCACATCCGGACTCAACAAACTTCGTACATCAAAACTTATAAACTCATAATAAACGTCATCGTAACGTTGTTGCAGGACCCTACGGTTCGAGAACTATGTAGACATGACCTAGAACTATTCTCGGTCAATAACCAATAGCGGAACCTGGATGCCCATATTGGTTCCTACATATTCTACGAAGATCTTTATCGGTCAAACCGATAACAACATACGTTGTTCCTTTGTCATCGGTATGTTACTTGTCCGAGATTTGATCGCTTGTATCCAATACCTAGTTCAATCTCGCTACGCAAGTCTC
>JAHIAM010021032.1:0-18061 GCA_021605205.1 Aegilops longissima | reverse complement strand
ACAACAAAGAAGGAGATATAATCACATGGATATGGGCACTTCTTGGTAATCGCCAAGCTTGGGGGAGGTGCCCTGCATCGTATCACCATCACAACTCCTATCTTTACAGCTTTTTCTTAGTTCGATCCTATTAGTAGTATCTTGATTTAGTAGAATAAAGTCATGGCATGATCTAGTTTTGAAGTTTTGACGGCGATCCCCTATGTAATCGAGTCTGTGAGCTATATATAATAAATATTAGTGTTGAGTCAAGGGCTTGATTCTTTTGCCATGATCTTGGGTAAATAAAAGTTAAGAATAAAAGAAACAAAGAGTTCATATTGATCTTACTAAAAGTAATGACTTTCACATAGAAAGAGTGTTGATGATTAAAAGTTGTTGGGAGTTGGCAAATATAGCTTTGGTCATCGCTGCAATTAATAGGAAGTAATAAGGAAAGAGAGGTTTCACATGTAGATATATTATCATTGACATCTTTTATGATTGGGAGCACTCATTAAAATATGACATGCTAAAGAGTTGATGTTGGATAAGGAAGACAACATAATGAGTTATGTTTTCTTGTATCTGAGATAAAGTATGTTGTCATGGATCTTCTAACATGTTGAGTTTGTTTTACCCCTCATGCTAGCTAAATTCTCAGCACCAAGTAGAGATACTATGTGCTTCCAAATTCCCTTAAACCAGTTTAGCCATGAGAGTCCACCATATCTACCTATGGATTGAGTAAGATCCTTCAAGTAAGTTGTCATCGGTGCAAGCAATAAAATTGCTCTCTAAATATGCATGACTTATTAGTGCAGAGAAATAAGCTTGGTATGTGACATTTCATGGAAGTAATAAAGCGAGTGATCGTATAATAAAGTTCCACATACAAGGGGCAATATAAAGTGACGCTCTTTTGCATTAAGATTTTGTGCATCCAATCATAAAAAGTGCATGACAACCTCTCGCCCTCTGCGAAGGGCCTATCTTTTTACGCTATCTTCACCTTATGCAAGAGTCACGGTGATCTTCACCTTTTCTTTTTCATTTTATACTTTGGCATGCCCAAGATGTTGGAAAGAACATGATATATATATATTCAATTGGATGTAGGGGAGCATGAATTATTATTGTTGACATTACCCTTGAGGTAAAAGGTTGTGGGGCAAAACTATGCTCCCTATCTTCGCGTGTCCGATTAAAACTCCGTAACTACAAGTATTGCGTGAGTGCTAGCAATTATGAAGGACTAAGTGATAGTTGAGTATGTGGACTTGCTTTTAAGCTCTGACATAGACTCTTTCCGATGTTATGATAAATTGCAATTGCTTTAATGACCGAGGTTATAATTTGTTGGTGCCCAATAAAGTTTCGATTCATACTTTTGCATTGTGAAAAGATCATCACTTGAACATAAGTAATCATATGACAAATCAATATATGTTGCTTTATGAGAATAATCATGATGCCTTCATGTCCGTATTTTATATTTATCGACGCCCTACCTCTAAACATGAGGACATATTTATTGTTATCGGCTTGACGGCTTCGGTTGAGGTCTAAGCTTGGGGGAGTTGATACGCCCATTTTGCATCATGCTTTTATATCGATATTTATCGCATTATGGGCTGTTATTTCACGTTATGTCACAATACTTATGGCTATTCTCTCTTATTTTGCAAGGTTTACATGAAGAGGAGAATGCAACAACTGGAATTCGGGCTGGAAAAGGAGCAAATATTGAGACCTATTCTGCAACTCTAAAAGTCCTGAAACTCCAGAGAATGTCTTAAAATAAATAAAGAAAAATCATCGCTATAGATGAAGGCCAGGGGCACACACTCGCCACGAGGGTGGGCTCCATGGGCGTTCTCTCCTCGTGGCCCCCGGGTGGCTCTCTCGATGCCCATCTTCTCCTATATGAAGTCTTTCGATGAGAAAAATCAGAAAAACCTTTCAGACGAGACTACCGCCGCCAGGCGGAACCTTTGGCGGAACCAATCTAGGGCTACATGAGCCGTTTATCGGGACACTTCCTCTCGGAGGGGGAAATGATCGTCATCATCATCATCAACGCCCTCTCATCCGGGAGAGGGCATCTCCATCAACATCTTCACCAGCACCATCTCATCTCCAAAAACCCTAGTTCATCTCTTGTATCCACTCTTGTCTCCAAGTCCGGATTGGTGCTAGTAGGTTGCTAGTAGTGTTGATTACTCCTTGTAGTTGATGCTAGTTGGTTTATTTGGTGGAAGATCATATGTTCAGATCCTTTATGCATATTATTACCCTCTGATTATGAATATGAATATGCTTTGTGAGTAGTTACGCTTGTTCTCGAGGACACTGGAGAAGTCTTGCTATTAGTAGTCATGTGAATTTGGTATTCGCTCGATATTTTGATGAGATGTATGTTGTCTAGCCTCTAGTGGTGTTATGTGAACGTCGACTACATAACACTTCACCATTATTTGGCCCTAGAGGAAGGCATTGGGAAGTAATAAGTAGATGATGGGTTGCTAGAGTGACGTAAGCTTAAACCCTAGTTTATGCGCTTGCTTCGTAAGGGGCTGATTTGGATCCATATGTTTCATGATATGGTTAGGTTTACCTTAATACTTTTGTTGTAGTTGCGGATGCTTGCAATAGAGGTTAATCATAAGTGGATGTTTGTTCAAGTAAGAACAGCACCCAAGCACCGGTCCACCCAATATATCAAATTATCAAAGTACCGAACGCGGAATCATATGAACGTGATGAAAACTAGCTTGATGATATTCCCATGTGTCCTCTCGAGCGCTTTTCCTATTATAAGAGTTTTTCCAGGCTTGTCCTTTGCTACAAAAAGGATTGGGCCACCTTGCTGCACTTTATTTACTCTTGTTACTTGTTGCTCGTTACAATTTATCTTGTCACAAAACTATTCGTTACCACTTATTTCAAGATTTCTGCCCAGAATACCTCTGTTGAAAACCGCTTATCATTTCCTTCTGCTCCTTGTTGGGTTCGACGCCTCACTTATCGAAGAACTACGATAGATCCACTATACTTGTGGGTCATCAAGGAAAGCGGTGGGTGGGGAGGAATGAGAGAGGAGAGAAGAGAGGGGGGCTGACCGCCGTTAACGCATTCGCTTTGTCGTCACCAACGGCCGGCAAAGTTGTCAGCCCGCCATGGACGGCAAAGAGGTGGGGCCGGTGGGCTTGAGTTAGTTAAACGATAATCGACCCACCACTTTTGTCGCCCTGTAGCAGACGATAAAGATTCTTTTGCCGCCACCGGACGACAAAGAAATGGCTGATGGCAAAGACTTTGTTTTCCATCACCACATCTTTGCCGCGCTTTCTTGTGGTTGACGGAAGACTTTTCTTTGCCGCCGCAAGCGACGGCCAAGAACGCGACGGCAAAGAAGTGGATTCTAGTAGTGGTACTTGAACTTCTCCGGGTTATGCATGAATCCGGTTTTTTTGTGCCGCTTAATTTTGGCCCCAACATATGATCTTTGACTTAAACTTCTTCTTGAGATTTGTGGGCTGCCGGTTTCGATGGGAGGATTTTGTGTTGTGTAATGTATTATTATTTTTCAACTCAACAATATGTAGCCTTTGCATAGACTCTATATGTGCTTTTTGTTATTTTTTAATCATGAATGGTTTTCAACTATAATTTCGTTAAAAATATTCTCATACACCCTTTTACGCTTTTTTATCTTTTGTCGGCATTCTACGGCACTTTTCACATATCCAAACAGAACTTCATATTTGAACGCTGCTTGTCTTAGGCTTACTAACCTTAGTTTATACAACAATACTTATTTTGTCAAGCATATTTTTTCCTACATCGATTTATATACCGTAATTCTTCCGTAAGTGATTGAACTTCAAATTATATATTTTCATTTTATTGTTGCTTGCTCTTTTGTGGAATACAACACCAGCACCACCTCTCATAATATACCGTAACTCCTACCGTAAGCTTACTTGAACTTCATAGTGTATATTTTCATTTTATTCCTACTTGCACTTTTATGGAATACATCACCAGCACAACACTTCCTCTCATAATATACCAGGACTTCTACAGTAAGCTTACTTGAACTTCTATTGTATAATTTCTTTGAAACTTCAACAATAGAAGTTCAAGTAAGCTTCTCCTAAAATACTGTTTGAATAGTGGAATAACATTCTGCACATTTGACATGACGTAAGTTTGCTTTGTTTAATTGACCTAGTCTAACTGTTCATCAGCCTTGTGCTCCTCCAAGGCTTTGCTTGTAGTGGTTTTTGTTTGACATGTACCTCTTCCTCTTCATCTTCGCCTTTCCTCTTCTTCGATGATGACTTCATCTTCGCCTTCCTCTTCCTCCTCTTCAGCTTCCACCACTTTCTTGTTGCTGGCTCTAGGTTTTGCTTTCGCTTTTTTCCTCGATTTTGGCTTGTCTTTTCAAAGATCCAAGGCTTGCATGTTCATGCATTATGTGGAGCATATTCCTTGCATATGCTGCAAAGCCTACTACTAGCTTTGCCGGTGTGGTCCCTTGTTTTGTTTTAGAACTTTGGGCTGCAATTTTTGAACTTTTGATTGCTTGACCTCCTCGGCATCGCTTTTTTCTAAGGGTGTTGGACAGTGAGTTTGTTGTTTCCGCAACCTTTTTTCACACACTACATTGCTCGGTCCAAGAGGCACTCCATTCTCATCCAGCACGCATTTACTCTATCTACAGATGGTGCATTTATTTGAGCTATCTGTCTCTTTTTCATCAGGTTTCTTCCTACCCTTTGTTTCGAGAAAGCTGGCAGTTTCATCGTTTCTTGTCAGTTGCATTAATTGGCCAACATCCGCTTGCATTGGTTGGCTTGAGCAGCCCGGAGCATTTTAGCTGTCGGATCTGGGGTTCCGGAAAACCCTTAAGGTTCAAACTCGGGTGCACGCAAGTTCTTTTCCTCTACCGATTCACGCCCTAGCTCGCTAAGATCTCGTGGAAACTCGATTTAACTCACAACACGGAAAGACACGAGATTTATACTGGGCCACTGCTTGGGTGTAATACCCTACCAGGTGTGGTGGTGGATTTCTCTGGGTGATGAAGAATAGTACAGGGGAAGAACAACCTCCCGAGGTTGAGGTGTTCTTGTGCTCGGGACTTGTGGATGAGAACTCGATCCACCCCTACTATGGTGGCTAGCTCTACTTATATAGGCCCCGGTCCTCTCCCCAAATATTGAGCGGGAAGGGAGCCAAGCCCGCCCGGGCGAATTTGAAAGGGGACAACTAGTACAAGCTATCCCGACAAAAGCGGTTCACCGCAAAAGGCTCGTGGTGACGCCTGCCTTGGGCTCCACGGTGAACTCCGCTTTTCCATCCCGCTGGTCTTGGTCTTGTTGCAACCGATATGGAAACCTTTGTGTGATGCCTCGGTACTCCACGCCGCCCGCCTCCTTAGAACCAAAGAGGAAACAAGGACGCCGCCGCATTGGCGCCACCGGTGCCGATCTTCATGGCTCACGAACATGAACCTCGTGAGGTTTGCTCCACCTTGATATCTCCGCCCGCGAGGCAGCTCGGTGAGGTCGCCTTCGAGGAGGTCTTTATTCGGCCGCGAGGCTTGGCCGCCATGAGGGTCTTGAATGCCTTGTTGATGAAGATGGGCCGATAGGCCCGCTAGCATAGCCACGCCATGGGCCGCAGTGCAAGTCTGGGACCCCATTCCCGTAACGCCAATAGTAGCCGCCAGGCCCAAGGTGATTTCGGCTTGGCTTTCACGACGGCCAAGGGTCAAGGCGGAACACCGCTGGCCCCAAAGCTCGCGCCTTGGTCGACGCTTGGCGGTTGATTGACGTGGCCTCCACTTCCCCACGCTGCTCGCAATCGCACGACGGAAAGTCCTCGCGACATGCAAGGAAAACCATCATTCTGTGATCGTGGAGGCACCGATTGGCCTTCTCTCATTATAAATGGGGAAGGGGGGGCGGAGCCCTGCCGCCCATCTCTTCATGGCTCGCTTGCTTTTCCTCCTCGCCGATTGCTAGCAGCGCCACCAATGGCGCCTGGGAAGTTCTTCCGAGAAGGGAAGGCCTTCACGAGGGACCCGCCCTGGCGCCTAAGCACGGAAGCGCCATCCGCGAAGCACGCCATGACCTCGCTGCGCCCACTATCGCGTGGTGCCGCCGCACGCGGAAGGGTCGCCCCAGCCATGGCGCCCAGTGACGGGCGAGGCGGTATGGTGGAGCGCCTCCCCCGCCCATTCGGGCGGGTCGCCGGAGTTCGCTGTTCGTTGGAGAACCCGCCGCAATCGCTCCAGCCTGCTTTTCGCCGATGAACTGCGCCTCGTCCAGCGGGCTCGTTGCACCGGATGGTTGCTGCAGAAGGCCTCTGGGTCCCGGTCGAGACTTCGCCGGGCAACATAGCCCCGACCCGCGGTCGGCAGACGCTTCCCGCCGACCGGCAGGAGGTGCACCCTCCACTTCAAGTATGATGGTGGATCACCTCTATGTGAGGGTGTTTGGGGAAGATGGTCGCCGGCCGGTGCTGCCCAGGCGAACAACCGCAGGAGGTGCTCGGCCTTGGTGACGGTCGCGACGATGATGAGGGGAAGCCTGCCTCGCCGCGCATCGTTCTCGCCCAACTACGGTGGCTCTTCCTCCCGCGATAGCTCCAGCAGGGTGGCTACGACCAGCCACCGCGCCGGGCCCGCCTTGAGGGCGGCGCAGGTCATCTGCCGCTGCGCCCGAAGCGCGAGGAACGGTCTGCTAGGCTTGGGTGTCACTAGGGGCCTGCCTCCGCGATCGCTACAACGCCGCTTTTGTTTTGTTTTTTTCCGCATCAAAAATGAAACCAGCGGGCCCAGAGGGGTGTGTATCGAACTGTGGTTCCTTGGTTATTGCATTGTGCGTGTTGTTCCCATGCCATGTTGTTATTTTGCTCAAAGATAACTTAACCCGTGCATTCAGGACGCCTCTTCCTTACGAGGCATTTGTTTCTCGGTCCATCTTGACCGGTGGTCTGTGGTTTGCTCAGAACTGCAAAATTCCTTAGGAGGTGCGCTAGAAGATTTTCCGTCAACCAAGCCTTGAGTCGGCGCTTTGCATCGCGGTACCCGGAGGGCACGGACTAGGAGAGATGCGCCAGTTTTTGGGCTCGAACGAGGGTGGCTCTGGAGAAGGCAGAGGGGAGAAAATGCTCGTGAGGGCACTGACTAGCCCCTCGAGGTATGCGAGAGAGAAACGAGCAACCAAAGCCAGAAAATGCGGTAAGAGGCGAGGAATCGAATCAGCGAGGAACATCAAAAGCAAACTTCAATTAAGGAAAAGTGAGCCAACTACGAAGGCAAATGAAAAGCCGCTGTCCGCACCTAGTCTAGTCTTCAAGTCTTCTCACCAGCTGGTTAAGTGCTGCCACTAGGCATGGGCGGAGCCCCAGGCCCGAGGCTAGCGCCCGAGACCGGGCGGTACAGCCCCACTCATTATTACGTGAGAGTGTCACGGGCGGCGATTCTTCAGCACCGGCCTTCTTCATGTGCTCTAGGCCTTGCTTCATGGGTAGAACTTCCGGAGGTGCTGGATGTTCTATTTCGGATAGGTATCCCGTCCCCGCATCTCCGGTGGGCGCCAGCTCGGGGACATGGAGGACCCGAATGGGCCCTCCCACATGGGTGAAAGCCGGCCCTTCCTCGAGAGGATCCGCCAGACGAGGTCGCCACCGAAAGTGTCCCGGAGCGGATGCTGCGGTAGTGGTACGCCAGCGCCATCGGTACCTTGCCCCTCGGCGGACGACGTTGTTCCTCCCCAAAGACGAGGTCCATCTCTCAGGCCCCGCTATGCTCATCGAACGCCAAGACCTAAGGGAGCGATGCTTGGCCTCATGAGGGAGGACTGCCTCAGCTCCGAGACAAGGAAGAATGGGGTCTCGCCTGCTGGCTTGGTGGGTGGTGCGGATGGACCACATGGACCGGAGCTCGACCAGCCCTGCCTGTGCCTTGAGCTTTCTTGAAGGTCCGGTCTTGAGGCCCCTCAGACCTCCGCTGGCGATTCGGCCCGACCATTGCTCCGGGTGCGCCACAAGCGTAGAAAGGATCTACGCTCCAAGGTTAGCAGAGGTTTTGAAGAGGTTACTAGTAAACCGCGAGTATCTTTGATGATGCGGTTGGGGACCCGGCAGCTCACGAGGCCCTTGATGAACCCGACAGCAGAGCCGGCCGATGGTGCTGACGGCTTCCACTTCCGCCCACTTGGTGAACTTGTCGATGGCGACGAGAGGTAACGGTAGCCCCGACGCCGGGAATGGGCCCAGATGTCCAACCTCCGCATCGCGAACGGCCACGGAGCGAATGGTTTGGAGGCCCCGAGCCGGCCGATGAATTTGTTCGTGGAACCGCAGGCTTTGCGACTTCACCACCAGGGTTTGGAGCAAAGAAGAGAACCCATCAGGAATACCTTGCCGACGAGGGTCCGGATTTACAAGTGGTGCCCGCAGTACCACCGTGCGTCGCTTAGCAGCTCCTTCCCCGTCCATGGAGATGCGCAGAAGGAAACGCTGCTCGCCGCTTCCTAGACAACTTCGCCATCCCGGATGCAAGACGCCGTGGTTTGCCGAACCACATGCTTTGCATCCTTCCTCTCGCAGCGCCTTTGCATCGATACTCTTTGAATTCCTTGGTCCAAAGATCCTCCCGAGGTTCGCCAAGAGCAAGCGTGTTCCAAGGTCGGGCCATAAGCCGGGCCTCAAACAGAGGTTGTGGAAGCCCTCCCAGGCTGAGCTGTGCTTGAAAGTGGTGGCGCCGCCGATGGCTTCAAGAGCCGCCTCAAAGACACTGGGCTCTTGTGGCTGTCGGCTGGATGCTCTCCTCGGCGATGTCGCCGGCTTCCTTGTTGGTGCCCCGAGGTACGGGTGCAGCTCCAAGCCCGAGAACTTTTCTCCATCTTGGCGCCTCCGTGAGGTATGCCTCCGTATGCTCGCCCTTTGGCTCAGATACTTTGTTGGAGAAGTTGACGAGGAGCCGTGAGTCGCCCTAACGGTAAGGCGCTTCACCTCAGAGCTATCATGCCTTCGTGCCAGCTATGAGGCCTTCAGATTCGCGATGTTGTTGGAGACCTTCTCCATGCCGAAAGCGAGTTGCACAACAGAACGGAGCTTATCCCGAGTGGGCGAGATTAGTACCGCTCTAGCCCCTGGCCTTGGTGCGTGAAGGCGCAATCAAGTATATGACCCACCTGTCCGGTGCCTCGCCTCGGCGAGGTGGATCGGTTCGCTTTCTTCAAGTGTCGGGCATCCGCCCATTCTGCCACAAAATCAGCGAAGCGCCCCTTGACGACCTCCGGTAGTGCTGAACTCTAATCGAATGCTTGCAACTCGATGTTCCACTCTGGCATCCTTCCACTGAGTTGGGCTCAGCACCCTCTCCAATGGGTAGGCCGAGACGACATTGATGGGGTGGCTCGAAGTAGTGCCGCAGCTTGCGCGAGGCCACCGAGAGCGCGAGTAGGAGCTTCGAGGCATGGGGTACTGGCCTTCAAGGCCCCGCAACACATAGTAACACCCACGATGCGGTATATCTCGTGACGTAGTCGAGGCACGATTTGCGTATAACCGCATGGTGGTTTTGTCGCAAGAAGGGTCATCTTCACACAATCCTATGTAATGAACAAGAATGGGATAAAGAGTTGGCTTACAGTCGCCACTTCACACAATACATTAATTAAGCATACGTCATTCAGAGTACACACATAGTCCGACTATGGACAAATACAAATGAAAAGAAGATAGCCCCAAATGCTAGATCCCCGATCATCCCAACTGGGCACCACTACTGATCAACCGGAAACGAAACATAGAAACGATCAAAGGTCCTCCTCGAGCTCCCACTTGAGCCCGGTTGTGTCACCTGCACTGGTATCATCGGCACCTGCAACTGTTTGGAAGTATCTATGAGTCACGAGGACTCAGCAATCTCACACCCGCGAGATCAAGACTATTTAAGCTTATAGGAAGGATGGGGTAATGAGGTGGAGTTGCAGCAAGCACTAAGCAAATATGGTGGCTAACATACGCAAATAAGAGCGGAAGAGGAGCAATGCAACGTTGAGAAGCTAGAAGTGATCAAGAAGAGATCCCGAAACTACTTACGCTCATACATAACCCAAATTGTTCACTTCCTGACCACGAGAAGAGACCATCGCGCTACACACGCCGTTGATGCAATTTAATCTAGGCATTTTTAAACATGCAAAGTAAGGCACCATGTAAATCTAGGCATTTTTCTACCCCAGCTATATATAAAGTTTATTAAATTTGAGCTATGGTTATTTAGTTATAAAATAAATCATTTAGCATGGCATTTAAGCAAAATTAAACAAACAGCAAGTTAAACATTTTAACATGGATGAAAGTTGGATATTATGAAACTAGATGAAATTCTAAGCATGATGCATATATGACATATTTTATTTGGATGCATGGATATTTAATTGTTCACAATTCAAAATGATGGCATTTCAGAATAAGAATGCACGGAAAATGCTAAAATACAAGACTGAAAAAACATGCTTGGGCACCACCATCGATCAACCGAAACGAAACGAGAAACGATCAAAGGTCCTCTCGAAGCTCCCACTTGAGCCCGTTGGTCACCCGACCGGTATCATCGGACTCGTGAATCGCTTGAAGTATTTATGAGTCACGGACTCATCAATCTCACACCCATGAGATCAAGACAATTTAAGCTTAAAGGAAGGATGGGGTAATGAGGTGGAGCTGCAGCAAGCACTAAGCAAATATGGTGGCTAACATATGCAAATAAGAGCGAGAAGAGGAGCAATGCAACGTCGAGAAGCTAGAAGTGATCAAGAAGTGATCCCAAAATACTTACGCTCATACATAGCCCAAACGTGTTCATTTCCTGACTACCAAAAGAGACCATCATGGCTACACCGTTGATGCATTTTAATCTAGGCATTTTTAAACATGCAAAGTAAGTGCACCATGTTAATCTAGGCATTTTTCTACCCCAATTACATATAAAGTTTATTAAATTTGGAGCTACGGTTATTTAGTTATAAAATAAATCATTTTAGCATGGCATTTAAGCAAAATTAAACAAACAGCAAGTTAAAAATTTTAACATGGATGAAAGTTGGATATTATGAAACTAGATTAAATTCTAAGCATGATGCATATATGACATATTTTATTTGGATGCATGGATATTTAATTGTTCACAATTCAAAATGATGGCATTTCAAATAAGAATGCACTGAAAATGCTAAAATACAGACGAAAACATGCTTGGGCCAAGCAGCACTGGGCCCAAAGAGCAAGGAGGCCCAAGTGGGCTGGTGTGGGCAAAAGAAATAAAAGAGAAGAGAAAAGGGCGCACTGGGACTCGAACCCAGACCTCCCGTGTGCTTAACATCGACCACCTACCGGTGCTGCTTGTGGCTAAATAGGAAGATCGTAACATATGAATAATCCAAAGGCAGTGAGCCTTCTTCTTCATGGATCGCAGAAGAACTAGGTGACGACACCGGCGAGAAGGATGGCGATCGTCGCGATCACAGGCGACGGGGTGCGGAAAAGGTGACGATAGCTACGGATGCGCGCGCAGGACTGATCTTGAGCCTCGCCGACTGGCGTGGCACGGTTGGCGAAGCACGGCAGGCTTACGGTACGGGTGAGAAGGGCGTGGCCGGTGGGCGACAGAGGCGGATCGGCAAGGTGTGCAAGTGCAGAAGGGCGGTAGCAAGGAAAGGGTGCGGAAAACAAAGCCTCGACTTCAAACGCCATGGCGATAGCACATCAATAGCGCTCGGACACAGGATCAACGGCTACAGCGATTAAACTTGAACCAAAGTGGGCTGGGAGAGCGGCTGCCACCGAGGGGATGCCGATAGAGTTCACGAGGTCGGCGATGCCTCGGGATGGCGCAGAAGATGCGCTGGTCGAGGCGGTGGACTTGGCGGGGCTTCGGGTCCATGAAGCAGAGGAAGCAGGGAAGACGCCGAGGAGGAGGCCGATCCATGGCTTGAATGGGCGCTATGCAGGCCGAGGGAGACGCGGAGGAGAAGGCCGGGCCGAAGGATCAAGTCGAAGAGAGCTCGGTCTCCTCTGGCCATGGCATCAAGCGAAGGTGTGTCCTTACCTTGGCGGCGGCAAGGGCATGAAAGGGGAGAATGGATAGAGGAGGAGGAGGACTAGGGCACCGCTGCATGTTATATAGGGGCCTAGGTGGTTCTCCGGCCAAATCACTCGGGAGGTCGATGTGATGGCGGCGGAAGGTCCCTCGCTGTGATGTGAGGTAGAAGAGGAACATAAGAGACCGGTTCGTGGGTTTGTCGGGCCGAAAGAGGTAAGTGAGGTGGACGGTGTTGCTGGGTTGTGGTCTAGGACAGGCCCGGTAAGGAGAATGTAAGTCTCCCTTTTACTTATTTTTCTGCTTAATAAATAAATAGTCCCTAAAGGAAAATGTCCAGAGGTTTTGAGAAAAATATGAATGAAGTAGAGATATTTTGGACCCTCGGAATTATGCCCCATCTCGATAAAATTGGTTTGGGTATTTTTAGCTGAAGAATCATCGCAAGTTTGAATTAAATTCAAACTTGAGGTACTTTTGATTCCAACCAAATCAAGTCCAAACGAGCTGAAATTTGGGTAGAGGGTGTAGGAATGGCTTAAGATCATCAGAAAATAAGGAAACATTATCCGACGGGAAAATGTTAAATGGATGAGAAATTGAAAGGAAGAAGCTTTTATGGGATGTTGCACTTGATGATGGTTTAGAAGAAAAGGGCAAGATGAAACAACAAAGAAGATGTCACGCCCAATATGCACCCTATCCAAAAGGAACTCGACGGGTCCCACCAAGGATAGACCCATATTGAAACGCTTTTGCAAGGTGGATATCATTACATCAACATTACATAATAGTGGATACATACATAAGGCACAAATGCCACAAGAATACATCAACATCATATATAAGATCAACATCCCACTCACGGATGAAACATAAATGTAAACTCAAACGACATCCACTTCTCTAGCCCAGGCTGCAAATTCGAACCTATCCCCCGATCAAGAAGAAGGTAAGAAGAACTCAACGCAAACAAGCATCGCCTCGGCCATGATCATCGCAAACCTGTACCTGCAATCAGTGGTAAACTAATCGTGAGCCACGAGGACTCAGCAATCCCATTACCATGGGTATCAAGACTAGCAAAGCTTAATGGGAAAGGAAGGTAAAGGGGTGAGGTTGCAGCATAGTTTTGTCACATATATGGTGGCTAACATACGCAAAATGAGAGCGTAGAAGAGAAACAAAGGAACGGTCGTCAACTAGTAATGATCAAGAAGTGATCCTGAACTCCTACTTACGCCGACATAACTCCAGAAACTGTGGTTCTCCTTTCGATCAACCCCGAAAAGAGACACTCACGACACGCACACGGTTGTGTATTTTAATTAAGATCAACTCGGTTTTCTACAACCGGACATTAACAAATTCCCATCTCGCCACATAACCGCTGGCACGGCTTTCGAAAGTTCAAACCTCCCTGCGGGGTGTCCCAACTTAGCCCATGATAAGCTCTCGCGATCAACGAAGGATATTCTTCTCCCGAAGACCCGATCAGTCTCTGGAATCCCGGCTACAAGACATTTCTCACAAGAATAAAACAAGACAAGAAGTCACCGATGCAATCGACAATCGGGATAGGGAGCTGCACATATCTCTGCTCAGGCAAGGGCCGGATGAGACATCTCACGAGTAAAACTAAACCTCGAAGCTGGCGCGTAGGGGCCCTTAGCAGTCTACTCTGTCTCGGGCCAAGACTTAGAGAAGCACCGTCCGGGGGCTAATAAAGATGACCCTTGGGTTAATTACTCTCAAGGGAAATATAGGTGGTGGTGAGGCAAATGGTAAAACCAAAGTTGGGCCTTACCGAAAAGTCTTATTCAAAGCGAACTGTCTGTCAGGGGTCCTATAAATCACCCGACCAAGTTAGGGACGCAAAAATCCGGGAACATAATACCGATATGACGGAAACTAGGGCGTAAAGAGGAACAAAACACCAGGTATAAGGCCGAGCCTTACCACCCTTTACCAAGTATATAGATGCATTAATAATATAAGATATATTGTGATATCCCAACAAGTAAACATGTCCCAACAAGGAACAACATCTCCATGTTCCAACAAGGAACAAACTTCATCTTCACTGCAACTAACAACGCTATAAGAGGGGCTGAGTAAAGCGGTAACATAGCCAAACAATGGTTTGCTAGGAAGGGTGACAAAAGAAGGAGGTTCATGGCAATTTGGGATGGCTTGATAAACAGGTAATAGGTAGCGAAGAGCAATGAGAACAAGCAACTAGCATAGCAATGATAGTAGTGAGATCCAGTGGTAGCGTCATCTTGCCTCAAATCCCGCCAGGAAGAAGAACGAGTCCATGAAGAAGATGAACGGATGAAGCTTCTGAAGCCAAGCGTAAGACGAACGAATCCTCACGATCGCAACGCAACAGGAACTAACAAGAAGAAGCACACAACATAGTAAACACTCCACACATGAACAAGACATGATGCACAACCAAGCATGATGCATGACAAAGCTACATGAAGCTACTCATGGCAAGAGATGATGCAAACAAGAGCAACACATCAAAGCAAGTTTAAATGAGCCGGGAACAACATATAAACAATTCCGTAAGTCCTCATATGCAAATTTCTAAATTGGTCCAGATCTGGATAAACCTATGTTGAAGTTGTTAAACAGCAATTTAAGATGCACCACGATGATTCTACACGAAATTCTAGTCAAGTTACATATAAAGTTCATTAGATTCGAGCTACGGTCAGAAGATATGAGCAAAACAAGTTAAACATGGCATTGGTGCAAATGCATATAAACATCAAGCAAACACCTCAAAACAAGGATGTAACATGATAATATGAAACTACATGCAAAATCAAGCAAGTTTCATATAGAGCACACTCAAAACGGAGCAACGGTTCAACACATACACCCTATACAAGTTATAGCAACAATCTGTCCAAAACAGCAACTAGGCATATTGCAAGCATCAAAACAACATGCCACAGCACCCAACATAATAACAAAAGGCATGGGCATGATCTATGCAGGTAAAGCATTACAAAACATGAGAACTGAGCTACCTCCAGAAATGACTAGAACATGCTCAAAAATGACATGGCAAGATTGCAAACTAATAACAGTTTCAGACTTTATAGGAAATAACATCAAAGTTGCAATGTTTAGAGCTATGAAACAACATGTTACAGGAACTTATCATGGCAAACAAAGGCATGGCATGAATCTACTCAAAGCATAGAACAAAAGTTCTTTAGTGACCATAAGCCAAAAAGGATCAGAAAATATAGTAACACCCATGTCAAACATTGAAAGTTTTGTTAACAGATTCAGCAACATGGTATGTCAAAAACTGATAACGTAGTAGGCATGTTTACAAGCTCAATGCACTCACTACAGAGCCTTATATGAAAACTAAGCATACATACAGTAAGAAGACATGGCATAGAAGACATACATGGCAAGAACAACAACATAGCATACATGGATCAACCACAACAACCTTTGGCAAAATTGAATAACATGTAAACAATCTACCAGAAACATTTGATAGCAAAAGTAGAGCTCGATTGACTCAAGCTATGGCTACTCCATAATTTCAAACAAGGGCATGGATGGATAGAGCATGACATGTAGAACAAAACATCCTACTGAAGTATCTCAAAATATGCATGGATCTCTTGGTAGCATCAAGTTAACATGGCATCAAAATAACAGCAAAAAGGGCTGAAAACAGCAACAACAAGACACCTAGTTTGCATGCTTGTGCTAGTCACCACATAGATCACAAAAAACATAGCAAGCACCACTGGAAATAAAAGATATGGCATATTACAAAACACATGTAGGACTCAAGTCCATAGGATGCACACATCAATCATGGCAAAAATGACAAAAGTGCAAGTTCTGATAAAAATCAGAAACTAACATCACATAGCACTCTTCCAACAGCATTTCGGGCATCAAGATGAGCTCAAATGAAAATGATGCAATGAGATGAAATGATCTACTCTTCGAGATTAACATTTTGACATATTATACGCCGCAAAACGGAGCTAATGGCGACAGAGACATAGCATGATGAAAATGCAACAAAAAGTTACATGTAAAAGGACTTAGTGGATTTCGGGGAACTCGGGTCTGCACGTTTTTTAAAGCAACAGCGGATCTCGCCCGAGATCTCTACCAGCAGGCTGGAGGAGGTGGGGGAGAGGCGCCATGCGGGGCCGCCCGGATCCGTGGCGGGGAGGCCGGATCCGCCGCGGCGAGCGGGCGATGGAGGCGCCGGGCGGCACTGGGGCGGCTGGTTGAGCGTGATGTTTCGATGCGGCGGAAGCTCGCCGAGCTGGCGCGGGCGGCTTCTGGGCAGGCGCGGCGTTGCTGGGCGGAGGGCGCGTGCGGGCGCGAGGAGCGGGAGGCGGGCCGAGCGACGGCGTCATGGCGGGCGGAAGCCGCCGCCGAGGCAGTGCGGGGCGGCGGCCGGGAGCCACAATGTAGGGTCGCCGGCGAGATACCGGCACGCTGTGAGGTCTATGGGCGTAGCGGGAGCGATTGGTCATAATGAGGCGGCGGGCGGCCAGACCAAGGCGGGTTCGGGCGGCTGCTGGGCGGAGGCGGGAGGGCGGCGTGCTACTGGCGACATCAAGCGCGGGCGCCGCTGGGTGGTGGAACGGACATGTCCGCGACTTCCATGCATTAAGCAAACCATGCGCGCTGGGAGGGGAATTTCTAGGGTTTCGGGTGGAAGATCTGGCGATTCCTCGGGGAGGGGATATATATAGGTAGAGGGAGCTAGAAGAGTCCAAAATGAGGCGCGGTTTTCGCCACGCGATCGTGGATCGAACGGCCGAGAGCATGGAGGGGAGTTTGTGGGTTTTGGGCCACTTAGAAAGGAGTTAGGCTGCAATAAAAGAGGCTTTTTGCGGTTACCTTGCTAACCGCTTGAGTACCAAACAATTTCAAATGATCCGAACTTGACAGCGGTTCACCGATGCTATACCAAGGCCGTTGACAAACCTCGTCCATTCCGAGACCATTTAAACCCACACAAAAGAGGTAAAAGGGGCCGGAGACATAGGAGTCCGGATTGAAACGGACAACGGGAAAATGCTCATGCATGAGACAACACGATGCAAAATTAAATGCACATGATGACATGATATGAAATGCATATGATGACATGGCAAAGAGCCACGCAGCAAATGACATGGCAATGACGCAATAACCACGGACACGGCGATCGAATCCGGGCTAAACACCCTCCACTAAAAAGATCTCCCCCAGATCTTAGGACCAGACGGAAGGGAAAAAGGAATGAGGTGAAACAAAAACTCAAGAGAAGAAGCAAAAATCAGAGCACTGAGAATAAGAGAGGAAACGGAATGACGAGAATCAAAAGCTCATGGAAACATGATAGACTGAAACAACTCCGGTTGAACGGATAAGAAATGAATAAGACCAAGGATTTAGGTAGCACTCGCCGAAACATGGAAGGAATAGAATCAACTTGAGAGGATGGAATGATACTTGATGAAGACATGACACAAAAACCTCCAAAGAATTAAAAGAGTTGGAATGAAAAGAATTTAGAAGGAAGGATTGGACGGAGTTGTGAGAAAATCAACAACGAAAGGAATAAGCTTTTATGGACTTATGTAGAACATCTCAAAACCTAGGTGACAGCCAACCACAAGCGGAAAAGATTGAATAGGTGAGAGGAACAAAGAAATGCAAAACCCACTTCAAAATAATAAAGACTTAATTGCACTCGAGACGCGAGAAGAAAAGATACTTGAACTCCACCAACAAAATCTTGATGAACCTTGATGAAAGAATTAAATCATGAAGGACCACCATGAAGAGCTCCGCAACAAAAGGGATGGCGGATAAAATGAAGGATGAAAGAATAGATGAGCGCAATGATTAAGATGGAGGTTCCAAAAATGGCGAGGAAATTTGAAACTCCAAAAGAAA
>JAHIAM010021029.1:0-18152 GCA_021605205.1 Aegilops longissima | reverse complement strand
CGGGCGCTGCACCATCTTCTTCCAGATCTTCTCGCACTTCGCTGATCCGTCCTTGTCGGGACCAGAGCTTGACGGCGAAGCCCCCGCCGTCAGCTGGACGCACCTGCCTCGGTTGTCGGCTCATCATCCGCCTCCTCTCCGCTACATTAACGCAGCACTAACCACTTGATTGGTCGCTGCTATATACAGCAGCAACTTCTCTTGTGGTTTAGGTGCCACAAGTATTGGAGTGGAGGACAGGTATCTCTTCAAGTCCTACAGCGCAGCCTCCGCTTCGGAGTCCATTTCATTGACCTGCCTTTTCAAAATCTTGAAAAAGCGGCAGGCCGCTGCCAGCAGATTTAGAGATGAACCTGCCGAGAGCAGCCACGCAACCGCAAGCTTCCCGACATCCTTGACGCTGCTTTGGTGCTTCGATCCGCCGATGGCCTTGATCTTGTCGGGATTGGCTTCAATTCCTCGCTGAGATACAAAGAACCCGAGAAGCTTGCCGAAGGGACTCCAAACACGCACTTCTCGGGTTGAGCTTGAGGTTGATCTTGTGCAGGTTTGTAAACGCTCATCCAAATCTCGAACCAAGGTTGCCTTTGTCTTTGATCTTGACCACTATGTCATCCATGTAGGCTTCTACATTTCTGTATCCGTGGTCCAAAAGCATCATGGACTACCCTTGCAAAGGTTGAACCAGATTCTTCAAACCGAAAGGCATCCGTGATAAAGCAAAGACGCGCTACATGGTGTGATGAATGCGTTTTCTTCATCCTCTTCTGCCATGAAGATCTGATGATATCCTGAATATGCATCAAGAAACGAAAGCAGATCGCACCCACCGTGTAGTCAATAATCTGTCGATACGCTGCAAGGGAAATGGGTCCTTGGGACAAGCTTTATTAACGCCTGTGAAGTCAATACAAAGTCTCCATTTCCCATTAGCCTTATGCATCACTCACCGGATTGGCCAACCACGCGGGGTGGAGGACCTCCACAAGCCCCGCTGCTTCCAATTTCTTGATTTCTTCGCTATGAATTTTAGCGCCCACCGCTGCTTCCTAACTTTTTGCTTGACAGGCCGCTGCTGAGGACAGATAGCCAGGTGGTGCTCAATTACCTTCCTGGGAACACCGGGATGTCGATGGTTGCCATGCAAACACATCGACATTCGCCCGCAGGAAAGCAACGAGCTCGCCTTCCTATTTAGGATCAAGCGTGGCAATCGATGGTGTAGGTACCGCCAAAGGCCGCCCTCCTTGGCGGCACCTTCTTGGTCTTTGGCGGAGCTGCCATCGCCTTGTTGCACTTGCCGGTGGAGCTCGATGGTGCGCCTCGACGGTAGCGCAGCACCAAGAGGTGCGCTTGCCGAGTGGGCAACAGAGCTCTTGCCGACCTGGTGGTCTTCTTCCCCGGAGTTTCAGCAAAGTGGTTTGCTATTTGCGCCTGCCGCCGCATCCCAGAAATCTTGTCGGCGCAAATAAGTGCATCCTTCTTGTCGCCATGGACAGAAATGACGCTTATCGGGCCGCATCTTGAGTAGGTTGTAAGCATAATGAGAGGCGGCCATGAACTTGGCAAGCGCCGGACGGCCAAGTATGCCATTGTAGGCAATGGGAAATCGGCGACGCCGAATGTGACCTCTCTGTTCGAAGTTGAGTTCGCCGTCAATGTCACCGCAACATGATCTTCCCTTGGGCTTGCTCCTTCCTGGGTTGATTCCTTGAAAGTACCAGCTTTTCGAGCTCGCTCCGTGGATTTGAAGCTTCGAGCACCGCAGAGAGATCAATTCAGGCCGGCCTCGTCAACCAGCATCTTTGTGACCTTGAGGTTGCGGATGGTTGGTGAGACCAACATCGGCAAGCACCCGACCGCAGTGATGCGATCAGGTGATCCTCAATGTCAAAGATGATGGGCGCAGTAGACCACTTCGAGGTTTGCGCGACTCTATGGATGGTTCTGCCAGATTGACCTCACGCATCCATTGCTTGAGTTGGCGGTGCGAGGTATGCAGAGACGCACCACCGCCGACGCAAAGGACCTCTCGCTGCCTTTTGAAACTCATGCTCATCGCCTTCATCGCCTTCATAATCCTCATCTTCATCTTCATCTTCTTCCTGGTCGCGCCACGGGAGGTCTGCTCCTTGCCGCTGCTTGGCCTTGCCACGCGCCCTCCCGACCGGTCTCTTTTACTTGCAGCACCTGCACCTTCTTGGGACTTCTCCTTGTCTCACCGTCAGATTCAGCTTTCAGCTCAACAAGCTACTCGACTTTCTTGCAGCTTTGGAGATCGTGGCCCTTAGTGCGGTGGATTTTACAAGATCGCTTGTTGGAGCTGGCCAGTTTGTTTGCGTCGCCACAGCTTGGCGGTCGGCGCCACCGGAACCTCCTTGCCGGAGCCACCGGTCTTGGCTTTGTTGATGCACCATCCTTGCCGGACTGCTCGACAACTAGTACTTCTTGTCTTTTCTTCCTCCTATTGTTCCGCCGCCGCTATTCCTTGCCGGGCGGTCCTTCATTGCCAGACTGCTCCCACCTTCTCTCCCGGAGCCTTCTTCCTTCTTCAACGCTGCACACTTGTCGGCCGTATGAGCTCACGACGCCTTTTCACTTTGCACATCGCCATCTCCTCCTCATCCCGCGATTTCGACATTTTGATGGAATGCACTAATCACCGCAGCAGGGTGGACGCCCGGATGTTGTAGTGCACTGATCAATCTCTGGATGAATTTGCGCAGGACTCCTCCTTCCGGGCAAGCAGGTGGAGATCACTCTCCGACATGAGGCTTGTGGTCACCGTGAAGGCGCCAACAAACCGGTGGCACAAATCTGCCCAAGAAGAAATAGAGCCATCCGGCAAGTGCATGAGCCAAGATCCGACTTTTGGCTTGAGCACCAAGGGAAGTAGTTGGCGAGGATCTTGTCGCCTCGCCCCCGCAGCTTGCACCGCGATGGTGTAGATGCCGAGGAACTCCGATGGATGTGTCCCGCCGCCGCATTTCTCCGCACATCTGGTTTGAAGTTCTTCTTGTCGGGCCACCGGACTTGCCGCAGCTCATGAGTGAACGCAGCGCAACCTACCGCTGCCGCAAGTCGCCTCGTTCTCTCGGGCGCATGCATATCGACGGTGGGCCCGGCGCTGGTCGATTGACGGCGCTTTCTTCGGGCGCCGATATGGGTTCGAAGCGCCTTCTTCTTGCCGCCTCCAAGAACTTGGCGTTGGTCGCGACGAGCTCATGGATCCGACGACGCCGTGGAGTCGCTGCCGAGGTGGATCCGGCGAGTCGGCGATCTTGGCCTTCGGAAGGGGAGGTACGGGTGCACTCTCGCAGTCTGCCGCCATCGGCTCGCGCTTTGTCGCTTCGCCGCGCCGCGGCACTTGGTTGTCAGCGGACGCGCTGCTGGCGGCCGGCGAGACTTTGAATTGTGGCCTTCCATTCGCCGACCTTATCGGCCGCTGAGGGTAATCTAGGAGCAATTGAGTTTTGCCAAGGCTTCCGCTGGTGTGGTTGGCAACGGTGTACGGAGCGAAGAACGGATGTGCTCGACTCCTAACCATGTTAGAGGAGCAGCATCCCGCCTTAGCGATCGCATTCTTCACTCGCATCCGCATGCCGGGCGCATGCGGTCTCGAGGGCCTCGGATCCTCCAGCTTGGCCTTGATCCACGAGCGATGGCGCCACGAGTATCGCGGGCGCTGTGTCGTCCCGCCGCCTCGCGATGGACGCGGTGCAGATTCGACGCCGACGCTTCGCGCCGCTGTCCTGGACCTGGCGGCATCGTGGCTCTTCAGCGACGCCGGTCCTCCGCTTAGCGCTTTCCCCACCACCGACGGCTCGTGGTGGTGGGTTCGACACGGACGGCTCACCTGCTGCCGACGACTTCTTCTTCGCGCCATGTCGACGAAGATGCCGGCGAAGTTGCTCAGTGACCACCGGATCAGGTTCGCGACAGCCTCGACGCCTTCTACCGGGCGCGCCAAAGATGTCGGGGTGTGCTGGTCGTGCCCCACGAGCACCTATGGGACCTTGGTCCCTTGTGGTTCGGAGGGGGCGATTGCACAAAGAGCGATCGAGGCGATGCACACGAGCGGATTTTTACCCAGCTTCGAGCTCTCCCGGAGAGATAATACTCCTACCGCTTTTTGTGGATTATCTTGTGTTCTTGCTAGGGAGCAATGCATGCTACAAGACCTAGCGTGAGTGTGGTTTTCATCGAGTGAACCAACCCTTCTATGTTGCCCCGGCCTCCTTTTATAGGCACAAGGGGTTACCACATATGGCAAGTAGACAAGGGTAAGGTAGTAAAACATAGGTTGGTACACCGCTATGTACAGCCTATAAAGAATCTATACCTAACTCGACGGCAAGGGACAAGAGTCATCAATGCCCGCCTGGCCGCCTCAACAAAGTGCAACAGGACCGCGGCGCGCCTCCGCTCGCCATGATGGTAGTTTGTCGCTGCTTGTCGCTACTCTCCGCTGGCTGCGCAGCAGCCCCTCGACACGCGCCCTTGGGAGAGCCCCTGGTGACACGCTACGGGTGAGCTGAGCGAGATGAAGAGAGGTCGCCCGCCTGCAAGCGCCTTGCCGCAAGGGAACCTTGTCGCGCTTGGGGGTTCGGCCGCCAGCCTTCCCGGCAAGCCCTCTTGCTGGGGCCTTGTTTCTTTTGGCGCCTGAGTATTCTTCCGCAAGCTCCTCTTGCCGGGTCTTGATTGCTTTGTTTTAAATGGCTCCAAGGAGCTATGAGGGTCTTATGCGGCCATCAAAGCCGTCGGTTTTGGGCGCCATGATCGTCTGCAGACGAAGTTCGGGGTACTAGGGTACCCTACTCTAGTACAATCGGACATACCAGCACCACAACATGAAAACAAAAGGCATGGACGTGAAGTACAGTGTAAAGCATGACAAAACATGAACACCGAGCTATCTCCGAAACTAATATAACATGCTCAAAAGGACATGGCAAAATTGCAAATCATAACAGTTCACAGAGTTAGTGGAAAACATCGACATGGCAGAAATGACATCAGCTTGCAATGATTAGAGCTATCAAACAACATGCTACAGGAACATATCATGGCAATCAAAGGCATGGCATGAATTTACTAATTGCATAGAACAAAAGTCTTTATGATCATGAGCCAAAAAGGCATGTAAGATATGATGGCACCCATGTAAACATAGCAAGTTTCATATACATTCGACTTGGTGGAAAACAGAGCATGGCATAAATAAAGAAGATGAAGGCAACTTTGCGATCTTGAAAGACTCGACCACAAGGCATTGCATGAAAAATAAGAATATCATCAGCAAGAAGACATGTTCATGAAGCAAAGCATGGCAATAGCAAGTTCATAGCATGCTTGGATAACTAACAAAAACCATGGTAAAATCAAATAACATGTAAGCAATCTGCAGGAACATTTCAGAGCAAAAGTAGAGCAAGATTAAGACATGCTAGAGCAGGCTATAAATGCAACCAAAGGCATGGATGGATAGGGCATAACCATATGTCCAAAACATCCTTACGAACATACTTAAAAGAGGCATGGATCTCACCAGAGCAACATGAATATATGGCATAAAAATAACAGCAGACAAAGACTTGGCAAAATCGAAGTCCCTCAAATCAGCAACATCATGGAGGCTACATGAAGCTACTCATGGCAAAAGATAATGCATACAAGAACAACACATCAAAGCTAGTTTAAATGAGGCCGAAAACATATAACAATTCCTGAAGTCCCTATATGCAACTTTCAAATTGGTCCAAATCTGAATAAACCTTATGTTCAAGTTGTTAAACAACAAGTTAAGATGCACCAAGATGATATACACAAAATTTCAGTCAAGTTAAAAATAAAGTTCATTTAATCCGGAGTTACGCCTAGAACATATGAGCAAAACAAGTTAAGCATGGCATTAGTGCAAAACGCATTCAAACATCAAGCAAACACACTCAAAACATGAATGCAACAAGGTAACATGAAACTACATGCAAAACTAAGGAAATTTCATATAGAGCATATTCAAAACGGAGCAACGGTTCAACACATACACATGAAACAAGTTTAAAGGGCATGCTGTCCAAAACAAAGAACTAGGCATATTGCAAGCATCGTAACAATATGCTACGGCACCACAACATGCAAACAAAAGGCATGGACGTGAAGTACAGTGTAAAGCATGACAAAACATGAACACCGAGCTATCTCCGTAAACTAATATAACATGCTCAAAAGGACATGGCAAGATTGCACATCATAACAGTTCATGACTTAGTGGAAAACATCGACATGGCGTAAATGACATCAGTTGCAATGATTAGAGCTATCAAACAACATGCTACAGAAACATATCATGGCAATCAAAGGCATGGCATGAATGTACTAATTGCATAGAAAAAGTCTTTTATCGATCATGAGCCAAAAGGCACATAAGATAAGATGGCACCCATGTAAACATAGCAAGTTTCATTATGATTCAGAATTGGTGGAAAACAGAGCATGGCATAGAAAGCAGCATGAAGGCAACTTTATGAGCTTGAAAGACTCACCACAAGGCATTGCATGACAATATAAGAATATCATCAGAAGAAGACATGTTCATGAAGCAAAGCATGGCAATAGAAAGTTCATAGAATGTTTTGATAACTAACAAAAACCTTGGCAAAATCAAATAACTTGTAAGCAATCTGCAGGAACATTTCATAGCAATAGTAGAGCAAGATTAAGACATGCTAGAGCAGGCTATAAATGCAACCAAAGGCATGGATGGATAGGGCATAACCATATGTCGAAAACATCCTTACTGAACATACTTAAAAGAGGCATGGATCTCACTATAGCAACATGAATACATGGCATAAAAATAACAGCAGAACAAAGACTTGGCAAAATTCTAAGTCCCTGAAATCAGCAACATCATGGAGGCTACATGAAGCTACTCATGGAAAAAGATTATGCATACAAGAACAACACATCAAAGCAAGTTCAAATGAGGGCGGACAACATATAATATGTAACATCCCAAATTTCCTATTTGGAATGTTTTACAATTATAGCTACATCCTATGCATCCTGCTTGAATTTGAATGCCATTTGAAGTTTCAGAGAAATTTGAGTTTTGAATTTGAATTCAAACTTTGGCAAGTGGGAAACATTTCAAAACTAAGCCCGATAAATACTTGATCAAAAGTATGAGAGGAGTAAACATGACACTCCAAAATATCAGAGGAAAACATTGCTAAAAGATTTGGATTCAAATCTGAATTTTATTTGAATTTGAAAAATGGATTTTTATAAAGTTTGATTTTGCCTTTGAAAAATGTTCAAATGAAAGGGAATATTCCCTGATCATTTTGGTATATATATACCCTATATAAAATATTTATATATATTGTTATACTGTTTTTGTTTTATTAAAAAATAATTTTAAAAAAGAAAACCCCTCAGCGCCAAATAGGCCTCTGCCCAGCCAACCCAAGAACCCTCCCACTCACTGCCCACCAATGCCCACTGGCCAACCTGCCAGCCCCCTCACCACCAGCCTCCCTCGCCTCGAATAGCCTACGCCGCGCCACCCGCCGACTCCCCACCTCCTCTCTCTCTTCGATCATGGGCCCACGCCCATCTTCTTCCTCGCTTCACGCCACGCTGCTGCCATGGATCGCCGGATCTCGGCGATCCGGATCCCGACGCCTCGATCGCTTCGGCTAGCCGAGGCCCCGCTATACAAGCCCACGCCTCACACCCCATTCCCCTAGCCTCGCCGAGCCCTCTCCTCTCCTGCTCGAGCTCACCGAGGCTCGAGGCTCCGCCACGCCAAAGTCGCCGCCCACCGCCTCTAGACCACCCCTGCCACCCCGACCCCACCAAACCTCCTCGAGCTTCCCTCAAGACCAAGACGGCTATTTCCCGACCTCGCTGACGCCTGAGCCTCACCAGACTCTCGCTGCTGGCCACAGCCGAACGCCAGAAGTCGCGGAGAAACCCCGGTCCGATCCCAAATAGACGGCTAGGATTAGACCTCAAGGGGTACGTTTTATAAAAAGACCGCCCGGTTCTTTCCGGTTTAGATTAGTTAGGTTTATTTTTATTAGGCCGGTCCGCTTTAGTTTAACCTAGGCCCGCTTAGGCTATTTGACGCTTAGTGTACAGTTTAGGCCCATTAGGCCTTTTTCTTTTATTTTGATTTTCTGTTTTAGCAGAATAGTTCCTGCTTTGAAAAATTCATATCTTTTATTCTGTTTATTATTTTAGGTGATTCGTTTTTTGTTAGTTTGCAAATTTTATGTAGTTTCTGCAGAATATATATTTAGCTATGTTAAAATTAATTAAAATTGCTTTAATTTAGTTTTAGTCAGAATAGTAAATCTGCTATAACTTGAGTTAGAAAAATTATTTTTGGGTGATTCTTTTGTCCCAACTTTATTTTGTCATTGCCAAACCATAAAAATTAATTTGGGTATTTTAGGATTAATCAATAATTAGTTTTAATCAGAATCTTATTAATCCTAATTAATTAACTAGCTACTCTTTTCCTATTAATTTAAATAGTAAATAAATTTATTTTTAACATGTGATTGATTATTCTAGGATAGTTTCTGTCACTTTATAGGATGAACTTTTATTTATAATTAATAAAAGTTTTAATTTATTTTTTATTAATAGAAATTGGATTAGGCCTAATAGGAGTTTCTTAATAGCTTTTAAATTAATTCTTTTGCTCCTAGTTGCTTAGTGCATCCTTTTCTGTTAAGTTAACCTAAAACCATGATTAGGTTATGTTGAGTAAATTTTATTATATAAAACTATTCTAGCTATTGTTTGAAGTAGGAAAAACTTTGAGTGGTTTTCTTTGAGTTTTTCCCTTGGATTTTGCTTGTTGGTTTTGTGTGTTACTTGTTATGCTATTTTGTTATGTGATCCCAATGCTATATGCTTATTGTGATTTGTTTGTCTCTGTAGAGTTTCCGGAGTGCTAAGCTTGCTACTACTTAATCTTTAGCTTACGAGGATCATCAAGAAGGCAAGTTTTGATCATGTTATTTCTATACCTATGTTTTTGTGCATTAGAAATTGTCACCACCCCACCATGCATGCAGAGTGAAATCTTGAAGTCATTAAACTTGAGTAGTATCATGTAGGATGAACCAATCCCTTGTTACCATGACCCCGGACGAAGTAGTTACTTTGCTATGCTCAGAGACGGTTTTGGGTTGAGGAAATTCATAAGCAAGATGTGAGAGTCAATGATGATGACAACCCCATGAACTACAATGATCAAGATGGACTTCGAAAAACACTACTGGGTGGAGGATTTGGTTGACGGGCACCCCGAGAACCTGCTGGTTGGCCGGGATGCATGGAGAAGCGCCATGACATCTTGCGGAAAGCTTCACCCAGCCACAAAGAGAAGGATGGATGCCCCATGACCGAAGCTTATCTGCAGCCGCAAGCCATTATGGGCTCGCTGGGTTGACTCCTAGTAGTGACGCTGGCTGGACGGTACTACGAGATGTAGAAGAACGGTAGGATTGATGGGTACCGCAGAGCCGTAAGAACTCTTTGAAGACCTCGTTTATCTGGCCCTGCCTTCAAACACCATGAAGTGCTAAGACTTTAAAGGAGGGAATGATTCTTGCGGGAAAGTGCGCAACCCTCAGAGAGTTAAAGATCTAATCGACAGCCGTGTCCCCTGTTACGACAATTTGAGCCTCGAACTTGGAAGTATTCGGATATCTCAACACTAAACTAATAAATTAATTTGAGGGTTTATGACTTAATAATTTGGGAATGAGATTTTGTTGGCGGAACCATCTCAATAACTACCAACAATTGTAGTAATTTGCAAGCAAGTCCATCGTAGTAGGGAAAATTTGCTTTTCGCAAAATGATGAAACTTAGAGCTCCACAGCCAAAATGCATATAGTGTTAGTAACTTTATTATTGTTATTCTTCATGACTTGCCAAATTATTCCAAAAGCTGACTTACATGGCTGCAACATCTTATGTTGCAGAGGTATATTCCATCAGAGGAGGCTACGCCCGCGCTTGGCGATTGCCCTTGGAGTCGGATGGACTCGCTTATCTTCGACGCCCGCAGCATTAGTAGTTTATTTCTCATGAGTTGGCCTTGAGCCAATTTATTCCCTTGTAATAAAGACTCTATATGAGAATCGTAATAATATTCAGGTGTGATTGAACTTTGATTACTTTATCGATGTACTGTGGGTACCAAAGATGATCTTGGGATGGTACAGCATACGTAGATTTGACCGATTTTGGGTCAGTCGCCATGAGATGGTATCAGAGCACACGCCATCCGTAGGATCGTAACCCCTAGGATCGTAAAGCCATAGGAAGAGACCATTTACTTTTATCCTTATCATTCCATAATTCTCCCTGCTCAATTCTGACTTTTCTCCTATTTTCAACATTCTAGATGGTCACGAGTTCACCCCGCTTTTATACCGGAGTTTTGCCACTCGATGAGACGATGCCCTTCGCAGAAAAGCTGGTCCAGATGGTGAAGCAGCTTGAAGATCGCTTACCTCGATCACCGGAAGCCAACCAATGCACTTCCGACGACACCCGCCATGATTGAAGTGCATATCCTGTGGAGAACCTTCGAGGACACACGGAGCCCATTGACTTTGAGTTCACCGAGTTCAACTGATCATCGGAAGGGACGTGGCGATCTATCGAGCACTTGGACATCTCCGAGAGGAGTACAGGCCGAGCTCGATTCCTCGACTCGCCATGGTTTCTCGCAGGCAAGGAATGGAGATATCATCCGCATCATTGAGGACGATTCCACTCTCTCGCACATCCAGATTTGGAGTGTCTTCTCAGAAACGGAGATTCAGACTCGCCAGAACTCAAGACACACTGAAAATTTTGTTCCGCGAACTGAACTGGAGGAGAAGGCACGCAGACTTCCTTGGCTATGAGGAAGAAATCACGGACTTCATGGAGACAATGACGACCAAGATGAAGCTTCGCGATAGAGGAAAAGATGGACTTGGAGAGGACCTTTATCCGAGTGGAGATGAGGGACCCTCGTGAGCAATGATCAGAGTTTGAAGGAGTACCACCAAGGAAGCCCCAAGAGGAGGCGCCATCGATGAAGACTTGTTAGTCGACCACCATGTTATCTTTTACTTTTTCATCGATCGCTTAGGCCGATATTTCCTTCGATTAGTCATGAGCTTTTGAATCGAGTTTGAACCATGTTTGAGTGGAATGAATAAATGATTTGTGTGTTCTATGTTTGTGCATTCATATGAGTAGTGTTATTTCATAGACCATTGTTCTATTCTAATTTTCTCATCCACTCCAAAACACCAGATGCCTCCGAGACGTGATAATGGTTTCCCCGCCGAGCTCACCCAGTTGCTCCAAAGCAGTTGTAATGCACCGATGCAGCTACTTATCCAGAATCGTAACAACAACGCCAACAACCCACCGCCACCACCCCTCGTGGACAACTTGACTCGATTTTCGAGGCTGAATCCGCCGTGTTCTCTAGTAGCACCGAGCCGATTGTTGCTGATGATTGGCTCCGCAAAGTCGGAAGAGAGCTAATCACTGTTGGATGCACCGATGTCGAGAAGGTGCGCTTGTTACGCATCAACTCGATGGACCCGCAGCTTCTTGGTGGGAGAATTACATCGCCACCTTTCCCATTGGTGCCATCACATGGGATCAATTCCAGCAGTTTTCCGACTGCTCATGTCTCAGCTGGAGCCATGAGTCCAAGAAGCGTGAGTTCCGCAACTTACGCCAGGGAACCGCATCGTGGCACAAGACGTGGATGACTTCAGCAAGCTCGCCGCTATGCCCCGATGATGTGGCCACAGATGCCGCAGCGTGAGAAGTTCCTTGAGGGACTCAATGATGAATCGAGCATGCAGCTTATTGTGGCTACCTTCAACAACTACCAGAGCTGGTAGACAAGGCCACCATTCTTGAAGGCAAGCAACAGCAGATAGAAGTCGCAAGCGGAAGTACAGCCAGGGAAGCACAACTCGGGAGCTCAGCAGGCCCCGCTATGCACCATACTCAGAGGGCACACCCATCATAACCATGGAGGTCATAACCATGGAGGAAATGGGAACAACCGCAGCCAGATAACAAGTCGTGCCATGGCAATGGCAATGGCAATGGTAATGGCAGTCAAGACTGCTTCGCCTCGGCCAAGGATCTCGAGCCACATCACCGCTTCAAGTGCCGTAAGACAGGCACTATGCCACCGACCGCCCGGAGGCCAAGCAGAGGAATGGAAATGGCAATGGAGGCTCAAATAAGAAGCCCAATCCGCTCCTCGCGGCTCGTGTGAACCACATCGACGTGGAAGACGCCTATGATCAGCCGACATCGTGGTTGGTAAGTTTTACCGAATTCACGCTCAGTTTTGGTTCTCTTTGATTCGTGCAACGATTCATTCATATCAAGGGTAGTTGTGGAAAAGTACGGGTTACCCACTAAAACCCTTAGAAGCCCCTTCGCACGGGCCCGCAGAGGAGAAATGATGGCAGTGTAGGCTGTCATGCAACCTCAACATCGGGAACCATAAATTTCCGCAGACCGATAGTGTTGGAAACCTGCACCTTGGATGTAATCCTAGGCATGGATTGGTTGACAAAGTTTGAAGGAACATAGATCGTGCCAAGAAGTCTATTCTCGCTCACCACCCGGAGCGTAAGAGGATCAAGTATGTAGCCAGCACAGCCAGATGAAGACTCAGTGCATTCTCACGGGAGTTGTTCAGAGGAAGTGCCAAGAGTGCAAGACTTTCCCGATGTGTTTCCGAGGAATTACCAGAATGCCACCGGACAGGACATTGAATTTCTGATTGAGCTATTGCCCAAGACCGCCCCAATATCCAAGAGACCTTATCGATGCCACCAATGAGTTGAAAGAGATCAAGGATCAAATTAATGAGTTATTGGAGAAAGGATATATTCACCAAGCTCATCACCTTGGGGAGCTCCAGCTTTTTGGTAGAGAAGAAGGATGGAAGCTTAAGGATGGTTGTGGATTATCGTGCATTGAACGAAGTAACCATCAAGAACAAGTACCTCTCACGATGATTAATGATCTGTTTGATCAGCTTGTTGGAGCCAAGGTATTTCTAAGATCGATCTTCATCGTGGTATCATCGCTGAAGATTCGTGAAAAGGATATACCCAAAACAACATTCACTACTGTGTATGGTTTATATGAGTATACCGTCATGTCATTTGATTGACTAATGCTCCCGTGATACTTATGAATTTGATGAACAAGGTGTTCATGGAATATCTGGACAAGTTTGTCGTGGTGTTCATCGATGATATATTGATTTTCCAAGAGCGAGGAAGAGCATAAGGAACATTTGCATCTAGTTCGAGAAACTTCGAGAACATCGCCAGTATGCCAAGTTCAGCAAATGTGAATTTTGGTTGAAGGAAGTTGATTCCTGACATGTTATTTCAGGAGGGAATAGCAGATGATCCCGCCAAAGTTGAATCACCACCGATTGGCAGCCACCCACCTCGACCAAGGAGATCCGCAGTTTTCTGACTCGCAGGATATTATCGGAGGTTCATTGAGAACTTCGAAGATTGCCAAGCCCATGACCGAGCTGTTGAAGAAGGAAGCCAAGTATGTTTGGACCGAGGAATGTGAAGGCAGTTTTCAGGAATTGAAGAAACGGTTGGTCACAGCCCCAAGATTGATTTTGCTGACATACACAAGGAATACCAGGTTTATTGTGACGCTTCGCCAAGGACTCAGAGGAGTACTGATGCAGAAGGAAAAGTTGTAGCTTATGCCTCCGCATAGCCACGACCTCATGAGATGAATTATGCCACGATGATTTGGAGTTAGCAGCAGAGTGCATGCACTCAAGACTGGAGACATTTCCTCATCGGAAACCGCTGTGATGTCTACATGCATCACAAGAGCTTGAAGTATATTTTCACGCAGAAGGAATTGAACCTCAGGCAGAGGAGATGGCTAGAGTTGATAAAGGACTATGACATGAGATTGCATTACCACCCCGGTAAGGCTAATGTTGTAGCAGATGCTTTGAGCCGTAAGAGTTATGTGAATACTCTTACAGCAGGAGGATTACCCCAGGAGTTAGTCGATGACCTTAGATATCTCCGACTGGAGATAGTTCCGAAAGGATTTGTTGCAACTCTGGAAGTACAGTCCACTTTGGCCGAAAGGATTCGTGAAGCCCAGAAGTCGGACAAGGAAATTGATGAGATAAAGCAAAAGATGGAGGAAGGAAAAGCTAAAGGATTTCGTAAGGATGAACACGGAACTATATGGTTCGAGGATCGATTTATGTGCCCAATGATCCCGAACTCGTGAAGCTAATTCTTCAGAGGCTCATGATTCACCATACTGACTCACCCGGTAACACCAAGATGTACCGGATTTGAAGCAAAGTTTCGTGGACAGGTATGAAGAAGGATATTGCCGAGTACGAAAAGATGCGGCGTTTGTCAACGTAAAGGCAGAACATCGAAGCCAGCAGGGTTACTTCAACCTTTGCCGATTCCCGAGTGGAAATGGGAGAAACTTGGTATGGATTTCATCACAGATTACCCAGACCCGCTCAGGTTATGATTCTATCCGGTAGTGGTGGATCGCTTGACCAAGGTAGCTCACTTCATTCCCGTGAAGACTACCTATACCAAAGGCTAAGTTGGCCAAGATATACATGACCAGGATCAGATGTCCGCATGGAGTTCCGAGGAAAATCGTGTCGATAGAGGAACACGGTTTACCTCAAAGTTTTGGAAGCAGCTTGCATGAAACTTTGGGTACGAGGCTGGAATTCAAGACAGCTTTTCATCCGCAGCATGATGGATGCACCGAGAGAGTCAATCAGATTCTGGAGGACATGTTGAGAGCTTGTGTGCTAGACTATGGGTCTAGCTGGATGATAATTTGCCGACGCAGAAGTTCTCATACAACAACAGTTATCAATCCATTCAAGATGGCCCTTTCAAGCTCTATACTAAGGAGGTGCAACACCATTGCTGTGGATAGTGTTGAGATCGATCACTTTTCGTTCCGATCTTATCGGGATTCAAGAGAAAGTCAAGCTGATCCGAGATGACTCAAGATAGCACACCAAGATGTAAGAGTTATGCCGACAAAGAAGCGCAAGGAAGTGACTTATGAAGTCGGAGACCGAGCATATTCGTGTGTCTCCACTTCGTGGAATCAAGAGGTTTGGTGTCAAGGGAAATTTAGCACCCCGATTCATTGGCCCCTACAAAATCCTCGAACGTCGTGGAGAAGTTGCTTACAAGTTGGAATTGCCGGAAGGATTGTCCAGAGTTCATGATGTCTTCCATGTTTCTCAGCTGAAGAAGTGTCATGCCGACATGGCCGATGTTCCGCTGAGAGACACAAAGTCCTCTAGAGGCCATACAGCTTGACAAAGGATCTCGACTTACAAGGAGAAACCCGTCCAATTCTCGAGACTACAAACAGAGTCACCCGCAGCAAGGTCATCAAATTTTGCAAGGTGCTGTGGAGTCACCACACCGAGGAAGAAGCCACCTGGGAGCGCGAAGAAGATCTTCTTCGAGACCACCCGCACCTATTTGTTAGTTAACCCGAATCTCGAGGGCGAGATTCATCTTAAGGTGGGTAGGTTTGTAACATCCCAAATTTCCTATTTGGAATGTTTTACAATTATAGCTAAGCATCCTATGCATCCTGTTTGAATTTGAATGCCATTTGAAGTTTCAGAGAAATTTGAGTTTTGAATTTGAATTCAAACTTTGGCAAGTGGGAAACATTTAAAAAACTAAGCCTGATAAATACTTGATCAAAAGTATGAGAGGAGTAAACATGACACTCCAAAAATATCAGAGGAAAACATTGCCAAAAGATTTGGATTCAAATCTGAATTTTATTTGAATTTGAAAAATGGATTTTTATAAAGTTTGATTTTGCCTTTGGAAAATGTTCAAATAAAAGGAATATTCCCTGATCATTTTGGTATATATATACCCTATATAAAATATTTATATGTATTAAGTTATACTGCTTTTGTTTTATTAAAAATAAATTTAAAAAAGAAAACCCCCAGCGCCAGCCTAGGCCCCTGCCCAGCCAGCAAGGCAAGACTTCCTTCACCACTGCCCACCAAATGCCCACTGCCAACCGCCAGCCCAAATACCACCAGCCTCCTCGCCTCAATAGCCTACGCCACCACCCGCCGACCCCACCTCCTCTCTCTCCGATCACGGGCCCACGCCCATCTTCTTCCCCGCCCACGCCACGCTGTCATTGCTGATCGCGGATCTCAAGGATCCGGATCCCGACGCCTCGATCGCCTCGGCTAGCCGAGGCCCCGGCTATAAAGCCCACGCCCGCACCCCATTCCCCTAGCCTCGCCGAGCCCCTCTCCTCTCCTGCTCGAGCTCACTGAGGTCTCGAGGCTCCGCCACCGCCAAAGTCGCCGCCACACCGCCCTAGACCACCCCGCCACCCCGACCCCACCAAACCCTCCCGAGCTTCTCAAGACCAAGACGGCTACTTCCCGACCTCACCGACGCCTCGAGCCTCGCCAAGATTCGCCACACACGCCGCCGAACGCCTGAAGTCACGAGAAACCCTCGTCCGATCCCAAATAGACGGTTAGGATTAGACCTCAAGGGGGTACGTTTTTATAAAAAGACCGCCCGGTTCTTTCCGGTTTAGATTAGTTAGGGTTTATTTTTATTAGGCCGTCCGCTTTAGTTTAACCCTAGGCCCGCTTAGGCTATTTGACGCTTAGTGTACAGCTTTAGGCCCATTAGGCCTTTTTTCTTTTATTTTGATTTTCTGCTTTTAGTAGAATAGTTCCTGCTTTTGAAAAATTCATATCTTTTATTCTGTTTATTATTTTAGGTGATTCTTTTTTTTAGTTTGCAAATTTTATGTAGTTTCAGAGAATATATATTTAGCTATGTTAAAATGAATTAAAATTGCTTTAATTTAGTTTTAGTCAGAATAGTAAATCTGCTATAACATGAGTTAGAAAAATTATTTTTGGATGATTCTTTTGTCCCAACTTTATTTTGTCATTGCCAAACCATAAAAATTAATTTGGGTATTTTAGGATTAATAAATAATTAGTTTTAAGCAGAATCTTATTAATCCTAATTAATTAACTAGCTACTGCTTTCCTATTAATTTAAATAGTAAATAAATTTATTTTTAACATGTGATTGATTATTCTAGGATAGTTTTTGTCACTTTATAGGATGAACTTTTATTTATAATTAATAAAAGTTTTAATTTATTTTTCTTAATAGAAATTGGATTAGGCCTAATAGGAGTTTCTTAATAGCTTTTAAATTAATTCTTTTTGCTCCTAGTTGCTTAGTGCATCCTTTTCTTAAGTTAACCTAAAACCATGATTAGGTTATGTTGAGTAAATTTTATTATATAAAAACTATTCTAGCTATTGTTTGAAGTAGGAAAAACTTTGAGTGGTTTTCTTTGAGTTTTCCCTTTGATTTTGCTTGTTGGTTTTGGTGTGTTACTTGTTATGCTATTTTGTTATGTGATCCCAATGCTATATGCTTATTGTGATTTGTTTGTCTCGGTAGAGTTTCCTGAGTGCTAAGCTTGCTACTACTTAATCTTTAGCTTACGAGGATCATCAAGAAGGCAAGTTTTGATCATGTTATTTCTATACCTATGTTTTTGTGCATTAGAAATTGTCACCACCCCACCATGCATGCAGAGTGAAATCTTGAAGTCATTAAACTTGAGTAGTATCATGTGTAGGATGAACCAATCCCTTGTTACCATGACCCCGGACGGAAGTAGTTACTTTGCTATGCTCAGAGACGGTTTTTGGGTTGAGGAAATTCATAAGCAAGATGTGAGAGTCAATGATGATGACAACCCCATGAACTACAATGATCAAGATGGACTTCGAAAACACTACTGGGTGGAGGATTTGTTGACGGCACCCCGAGAACCCAGTGGTTGGCCGGATGCATGGAGAAGCGCCATGACATCTTGCGGAAAGCTTCACCCAGCCACAAAGAGAAGGATGGATGCCCCATGACCGAAGCTTACCTGCAGCCGCAAGCCATTATGGGCTCGCTGGGTTGACCCTAGTAGTGACGCTGGCTGGACGGTACTACGAGATG